>JACSZP010051782.1:0-10023 GCA_016161895.1 Pinna nobilis | reverse complement strand
ACTCTGTACAATAATATTTCAGACCTACCGACTCTGTACAATAATATCTTAGACCTACCGACTCTGTACAATAATATCTTGGACTTACGGACTCTGTACAATAATATCTTAGACCTACTGAATCTGTACAATAATATCCCAGACCTACCGACTCTGTACAATAATATCTCAGACATATTGACTCTGTACAATAATATATCAGACCTACGGACTCTGTACAATAATATCTTAGACCTATGAACTCTGTACAATAACATCTCAGACCTACTGACTTTGTACAGTAATATCTTAGACTTACAGACACTGTACAATAATATCTCAGACCTACGGATTCTGTTCAATAATATCCCAGACCTACCGACTCTGTACAGTAATATCTTAGACCTAGCGACTCTGTACAATAATATCTCAGACCTCAGACTCTGTACAATAATATCTTAGACTTACGGACTCTGTACAATAATATCTTAGACCTACCGACTCTGTACAATAATATCTTAGACCTACCGACTCTGTACAATAATATCTCAGACATACCGACTCTGTACAATAATATCTTAGACCTACCGACTCTGTACAATAATATCTTAGACCTACCGACTCTGTACAATAATATCTTAGACCTACCGACTATGTACAATAATATCTTAGACCTACCGACTCTGTACAGTAATATCTGAGACCTACCGACTCTGTACAATAATATCTTAGACCTACCGAATCTGTACAATAATATCTCAGACATACCGACTCTGTACAATAATATCTTAGACCTACGGACTCTGTTCAGTAATATCTTAGACCTACCGACACTGTACAGTAATATCTGAGACCTACCGACTCTGTTCAATAATATCTTAGACCTACCGACTCTGTACAATAATATCGTAGACCTACCGACTCTACACAATAATATCTTGGACTTACAGACTCTGTAAAATAATATCTTGGACTTACGAACTCTGTACATTAATATCTCAGACCTCAGACTCTGTACAATAATATCTTGGACTTACAGACTTTGTACAATAATATCTTGGACTTACAGACTTTGTACAATAATATCTTAGACCTACTGACTTTGTACAATAATATCTCAGACCTACCGACTCTGTACAATAATATCTTAGACCTACCGACTCTGTACAATAATATCTTAGACCTACCGACTCTGTACAATAATATCTCAGACCTATGGACTCTGTACAATAATATATCAGACCTACGGACTCTGTACAATAATATCTTAGACCTACGGACTTTGTACAGTAATATCTTAGACTTACAGACACTGTACAATAATATCTCAGACCTACGGATTCTGTTCAATAATATCCCAGAGCTACCGACTCTGTACATCTCACAGTCACATGACATCTCAGACCTATTGACTCTGTACAATAATATATTTGACCTACGGACTATGTACAATAATATATTTGACCTACGGACTGTGTGCAATATTATCTTAGAGCTCAGACTCTGTACCATTATATCTTAGACCTCAGACTCTGTACAACAATATCTCAGACCTAGGGATATGCATAGTAAAATGTATGTTCTGGACCACTATGTTAAATCACAGCCGTGTTTACACACGCACACAACTGTGATATGATTTAGAAAGCTGGATTTCAGTAGAATTTGAAAACATATGGGAATGTACAGTTTGGAGTAGTGATATGGTACAAGAGTATTCAGTAAGGTGGCAGGGGGAATCCCCATAGTTCAAAAACAGTCATGCTTGTAAGCACATGGTTTCTTGATACCAGTCATTCAGTGTAAATTTGCAAAAAATTGAAACGGGAAACACCCCTTTATTTTTTAACAGANNCCTTTCAGATGAGCCATAGCTTATGACTGGATCAACCCGTATATGTTCAGGGTGGACTTTTGACCGTTGACAATTTAACATAGGAGTCAATGGGAGCTTGTAACTGTGTAGTGAGACCTTAAAGCATTATAGCTTGCATCCCTTGATGAGGCCCTGCAGATATAAAAAAAACCACATTTTCTATCATGGAATTGACTGGAATAACATTGTAAAATTGAATATCAGAGGGGAATTTTCAGAAATTCACCTTCTTGATCCCCTCTTTTAGTGCATTTAGCATATGGTGGAAAGGGGGGGGGGGGGGTGAAAAATGGTCATTTTAACCTTGTCCAACGACTTCAAAATTTTGAGGATTTTCATGTCGTCAAGGCCATTTTGACGGTGGCTTAGCCACTCAAAGTTAAGTGTTTCCTTAGCAACCAATCATTCATTTTGTTTGTATGATGCTATAGATTTGATTTAAGTTATTTTTTAATATTTGAAAAGATTTTAAATTTTTCTAAATAGCCGACTGGAAATTCCCACGGGCTCAAAATAGCAGCAAGAAAACATTTGATTTTGATTTAAAAAATTATGTAGCGATTTAAAAATCATGACTTTGTTGAATTACATGAAAACGTTGTATCCTCTTGGTAGATGGTCAATGAAAAAAGTTCTCGAGAGAGTCAATAGCTATCTTAGGAGATCGACGCGGGCAGAGGACATTCGACGAGAGTTGGAGACGGAGGTACGACCGAAATTTAGCAGGGTTATAAAAGAGTTGCCCGTCAAAAATATCAAAGTCTGTCTTACCACATTACGTCTCTACGGAGCGTACGCGGATTTCGAACTCCCATCGTTGGATGATCGCGGCGTATTTTACTATTTAGACTCCAAGTCTTCCATTTCGTCGACTAGATTTACCGTCTGGCACAAATACAGGTTCTTTTCGTGGTCTTCATCAAATCTTTTTAGTATTTCGGAATGTAACTTTAGCATTTTCTTTTAAATGTTTAAATTTATTTAATCCAGTGGTAACTCGTCGGTTGCTCGGTCTCGAGCAAAAGTTTCGAATGTTTGTGTTGAGATAGTAATTTCTTCATCGCTTTTCTTCCTTCCGGATCTTCGATGACGTCGTTTTCGTCTAAACATTCTTGGAAGGAGAACTTGTCTTTGGTGTTAAATAAACAGCACCATTTAATCTGGCTCCTGAGGTCCTTACAGACGGAATTATATCTTTGACTCAATACCCACACGCTCTGCAAGGCGTGCTTGCCCGAAAAGGCCAGCATGGATAGGGCGTCTGCCTTTTCTTCATGTCTTTTGTGGAGCTGCAATCGTCTACAATGTACAACGTTTCGGTTCCTCGGTATTTTTCGAAGAATAATCCTAATAATTCCTGTAATTATTCTTCTACGTTCTTGGTTATCGGGTTGACTATTTCTACGGTGCCGTCTACCGGCTTTTGCACGTTTTTTATCCACAGTCTATTTTTATACGCTTCGTTCCAATTTGCGGAAGGACACAAAATGACGATGTGTTCGAAAAAGCCTTTGTTTTCCGTTTCTAATAAATCTAACACAAATTCAGTTTTACCACATCCAGTGGCACCGCATATGATGGCCGAATGAGCAGATTTTATCATCTCTTTTTTAAAATATATGTTTTAATAATTTAAGTTTACGAACCTACCGTTTTCCATGTTAATTTGAGCATCTGTAACTACGTAGATGTAAACATCTAACGGATCATCGTCTTTCTCCGCTTCTTTCTCTATTCTGACCGAAACCCAGCTGCTAACGTTTGGCAATTGTCTACCGGTTCCATGGAGGTGATTACCGTCCGTGACTGTCATGTCCAACCACAGAGCATAATCGTCGTTGAGATATTTAATTTCACTCACGTTAGTCATCAGCGTGTCGTAGACCGTTTGTCCTACTTTCGGACCATTTACAAATCTCCTTAAATTGATGATGGGTTTTCATCCCTTGAGAAAACAATTGATTTGGGACTCTCTCTATGGCTACTTCTGCTTTGCTTATTCTAGGATTATAAAAGTGTTCCGTCGTGGTCCTACTAGGATCTACGAATAAAGAGAGGACTCCAGTCAAACTCTTGGCCGAGACGTTGATCTGATAATTTAACATGTAATCCGATTTTTTACGGTATCTTTTTGTATCTCAATATTGTATTAAAATAGACGACCTGCTGCCCTTGGTACCTCTGCCTTATGTTCCGAGCCAGCGATGTATCCGTTACTTTGTCGAATTCCAAGCATATGTCTTTGACGGTATACTTGGGGTTTGTGTCGCCATCTGACACGACCATGTTAGAATAATTGTTAAAGGTCAGATGGCATTCTAATCTGTCGCGCAAGCCGGATTGGTAAGACGGCGCAGCAGCTTCTAAAACCTCGAAATCCAAAGGTATGCAAAATCTATTGCGATATGCGGCGGCTACGGCAATATAGTTTTCGCCATCCTTGCGCGGTATTTTATCCGGCATATCTAATAGCCTAACCGAATTAAGTTTCTTGCTTTGAACTCCCTGATAAAATATGTTGCGCCTTTCGCTTTTCCACAAATCTAGGTAAGAGAAAAAATTGTCGGAATCGTCGATGCTGAACACGTCATTTCCGCTCATCATTACGACGATCTTTTTGACGATATTCCTGCCCAAATTTGGGTGCACAAAATTTTTATCAGACTCGACGCCTTCAGCGCCGACTTGCACGTTAAAAGCCAAGCGAGCGGTTCCCGGCACGATGACGACGTTTTCACCTAAATTCCGGAAATACACTGGCATCACGTGGTTTTGATCGACGGTGCTTGGGCTGTATGATATTTTGACGCTTTGCCTAATTCCCTTGGCTCCGTGAGGAAATCTGAGTTGGCGATCGGGATTGTTGCGTTGTTGTTTAACGTCCCACTCAAGAATATTTCACTCATATGGAGACGTCACCGTGTGCCGTGAGACAGTAAAAACCGAGGCCCCGTGTCACAGTAGGTGTTGGCACGTTAAAGAACCCTCCCTGCTCTACGGCCAGCAGAGCCGAGCAGAGGCAAAATTTGTCGCCCTTCACCGGCACACGGTGACACTTCCATATGAGTGAAATATTCTTAAGTGGGACGTTTAAAAACAACGCTTCATTGGGTATGAGAGATGGATTTACTGAATTAGAACGCCAGAAAATGGAACAAGCAGCAAGTAATGCCAACAAATTGCTAAATCAGCTCGATGTAAAATCAAATGTAAATGCAAAGTTTAGGTATGAATGATGCATTCAATGACTTAGAAAGTAGTCTATTTAATTTACAAAAGGAAGGAAACGAATTGCCCATGAGAGAATTATTAGGTTAAGATAAATGCTGCGAAGTATTAGGGTTTCCTTAACGGTTCAAGAAGATAATAGAGTCGAACTAGAAAAATCCATGGAACGGTGGGAAGAAGAACTAAAAAACAATCCTCCCGATAAACAGAGATTAGGAAAAAATATTAAAAAACAAAAGAGGAGTTAGAGCCAATCAAAGAAAGTATAAATATCCTAAAAGGGAATTTAAGATCTCAATTAACCGCAATCAAAGAAACAATATATACATTATTAGATAAAAATGTAAGTTTAAGGGAAAGGATCGCCGCGTTATTTAGAGAACAAGGAGTAACCATTTTTAGCGTAATTACAGCATTAAGCATGACGATTGCGTTTGTAGTGAAATTTTTAATTCCGGGAGGAACGTCACACCATCACCTCTCCATGTGATCAAGGTGGTTTGAAAGAGTGGGTTAAAAAGCAGTTGGATGCTTTGGGAAATCTTCTAAAGAAATTAGCGGCTAAATTCGGAGCCGCTTTATCCGGAATATTGGGTTCAATCGTGTCTTAGCTACTTTCGACTTTAGGAGAAACAGCTTTATGGTTAGGAGAACATTTATGGGTTTTAGGGATGATGGTGGTAGGATTTCTATGAGCAAAGCTCAACAAACGGAATAAACGCGGCAATCGATGCTACAATGATGGCTGTTTTTGGTCATCATGCTCTGTGTTATTTTTAAGGTCAGTTCGTGGTGGTAGGCTTTTCACTATTTTTGTTGGGGCACATTTGTAATAGTTGGTGGCTTCGACGCATGGGGATTCGGTTCTGCATTGCGCCCCGGTTCAGAGGAATTGGGAATTTTCGTCGTTATAATTTGCGTGAACCCCGATGTTCAGCTCCATGTCGCTCGGCGCCATGAACAAGCCTGGGTAAAACACGAAATCCACTATACTTTTGGCATACCTTAAAGAATCTTCGTAGCGAGAAATGTCGCTGGGTAGATCGACGGGCCTATATATCGCATCTTCTACGTTAGCCAAAAATTGTTTTTGGGCATCTAAAGAAGTGGCCCGATCGCTTACTATGGAAAATCTATATTGACCTTGGGCTCCCAAGATGGACCGACAATAGTTTCTTATCGATTCGTCTATCCTGACGGCTCCGGGTAGCGCGTACCAATCCAAAAACTTTTCAAAGACGAAGGTCGACCAAGCCGTTTTAACGCTATCTCGTTGTCGTATAGTAGTTATGACTCTTTTCGCGCGATAGGTAACTATCTCACGTAAATCTCAAACTCCGATAGATTTAAATTCGGCTTATCGGAATACATGGCGCCTATGGGTGCAACTTGCTATAGAAACAAAATTTTTATTTTTAAAATGCATAAAATTAAAAAATGTTTGCGATCATAACGGATTTAGAAAAGCCGGTCAAATTGGCGCGCTACATCGATAATACGAACGGCGATTGGTACGTCGGAGTGACATCCAATCGTTTTTGGAACGGATTGTTTAACGTTAAAAAAAGATGTCGAGTTTGTAGAAATTGATAGATCCGGTAACTACGTAAAGCACGCCATCTTAGCGGGTCATTATAATTTTAAAGACCTACAAAAACTTCTTAGAGGTAGAACTAATAAAGTAGTAAGAGACGCTGATGGTAGGGATAAAATTCAACCTAAGCCGGGCGAGGGATTGAATATTTCTTCCGAATTTGCTAAATTATTCGGATTTTACGAAAACGTTTTTGTAGGTCTCGTTCATAGGCGTACGATTAAGGTGTCTAAGCCCTTGGATTTATATCCCGTAAAACTACTCAATTTTCATTTGGACGACGTCGAAGGACATATTTACGACGGGCAACCTAGCACCGTAATAAAGAGCATCGAGTGTCCCGATGTATATATTACCCAATTGGAAAGCTGGGATTTCGAGCAGCCAGAGTTTGTCAAAATAAATCGAGATAGAATTACGGAGTTAACGTTTGAAGTTAAAGACGAAACTGGCGAACCGATCGATAATCACGGCTCCCCTATCGGCATTGTTTTAGAATTAAAAAAAAATAGCTAAATAAAAAAAAATGTCTAGAAGTTATTTGTACGGCTCGCAAGAAGACGAAGAAGATATAGAAGAACTTAGAGAAGAAATCGAGACGATAAAGCCTCACCATACTTTTCACTTAGAATGTAAAAAAGGTAAGATAAAATTTCCGGGATATAAAGTATTGACTCCGGGATATTTAACAAAGACAGGATTCATAGGTGAATTGGATGTGACTTTGACATTAAATAATGTAGAAAAGTCTACATTCGCTACAAGCTCTTCTGTTATAGAAATTAAACCCCCATCGGTGTTACGGAGGGGGATGTCATAAAATTTGTAGCCAATAAGGATTCCAAAGACGGCAGTATCAACGTCTTAATTGTCGCGAAATAAAAAATATATGCCTTTTAAAAAAGATGAGTAAACCGAGTGCACCTCTCATGTACCCGTCTCTAGAGGACGGACAAACTTATAGATTACAAAGGATTCGATAGATCGAAAACGAGCTGAGGCGGGAAATCGAAACCCGCAGATCGTTGTATAAGAAATACAAACCCATGGTATTGATGTTACTTTAATCTCGGCTAGTGCCATAACAGGTGGAATTGGTTAAGGTATTCCCGTATTATTATTACCATTAGGAATAACATCCGTTGCTGTTGGAGGTATAGGAATTAAAAGTAGTCAGGCGTGTCGTTGACGCAAAACTAAAAAAGCACGACGCAATTAGGTACGTTGCCGAGACTAAATTAAATAGCGCACGATATTTAATCAGTAGAGCTTTACAAGATGGGCAGATTTCCCAGGAGGAATTTAAAAGGGTTTGTGGAGAACTAGATAAATACCGAGAAATGAAGAAAGAAGTTGAAAATAAAACGGCCAAATCAGTGGAGGTAGTGAAAAATGAATCCAATGAGGATTTAAAAAAGAATGAGGAGGAGTTACAAAAACTAATGTCAAAACAAACTTTTCTTGTTTGTTAGATGTACAGGCTTATTAAATTTATAAACATCACAATGCTAATAAATTTATTGTAAGACCTAATTTCTTTTCGTCAGAACGGGTATTTCACAACATTCATCAGAAGACAAGTCATATAACTCTTCGACAACCATTTCTATTAAAGTTATTAAAAGTTTGTCAATTTCTCTATTAATTGAATCCTTGCGGTTTTGAAGTTTTTCAATTTCTCTAATAATTGAGTCCTTGCGGTTTTGAAACGTAGAGATTGTCAGTATTTTTTAATATCGGATAATTTTCTTAAATCAAAATCAAATTTTTTCTTTGCTGCTATTTTTAACCCGTGGGAATTTCAAGTCGGCTATTTACCTGTGCATTCCGCGATAACAAAAGAAAATAATTTTACCTGGAATCTCGATACACTATATTAATCACAGTCGTGTGTAAACACGACTGCGATTTAACATAGTGGTCCAGAACGTACATTTTACTATAAACATAGGGACTCTCTACAATAATATCTTAAATCTCAGACTCTGTACAATGATATCTTAGACATATAACTTTTATACGATAAGTAAATGTTAACTGCTATTTTCATTTCACAGCATGTGAAAGTGGTTGTAGAAATATGATGCACTCAGAAGTATGACATAAAGTCACATTATAATTAGTTTATGCAGCAACAACTGCAACTTGAAACCCAGAGCAATTACACGTATGACTAGACTACATGAACAATAACTTTCTTGTTTAGTTTCCCCCGTTTTGAACTGTAGTTGCTTTATTGTGAAATAAAAGTTATTATCTAGCATGATTTGCAAATGTAAAGAAATGATGTAACCTTGAATAATTATGTTACTTTCATCTGAGTTAGACCATAACTCTCGGCAGATGTGACCGGTTAGCATGTTATTCACGACACGATCCCACCTTTGGTTATTCACAGGTCCGTCTTTCTCCAATATTCACCAAATTTGTATATTTTCTTTTGGCGGGTGATACCTGTGTATCTGTGATTTTCATACATTGATTTATATCTATTTCCATCAAGTTTACGGCTTTTAAACAGTGCATCAGGTTTCAACTTTTTCATATCAAAGATTTTTGACATTACAAGTATTTCAGTTTCCGAATGATATTGATAACAAACTATGTTTGTTTCAAGTTCATTCAAACACTTCACTTTTTACTCTATTCAGTGGCAAATATACTTGCCAGGCTTCTTACTGAGCCTGCACTTAGTGTGCTGATCAGTGCTAGGTTACAGAACAACAGCTTACCACAGTTCAATTAAGTATACCACATCTCAGAGTATCTGAATTAGTCAATTGCAATACCTCAAGAATAATAATGAACATAAGATATGCCACAAATTTATTGATTAGCTCTAGAACAAATAAGGTTATCATTAACTTGTTACATATAGGCGTACAAGAATTCAGATATAGCATTGATACAATCATACGCAGATGTACAAAGTTTGAACTCAATTTTTCAACTCAATAAGTCACAATACAGATTTAAATGCATACCGTATATATTTACTAATTTCATCATTGCGTCTTTTTTTTCCTTTGAACTCCAGATTGTGAACCGATACTTCTCTGATTTGTCAAAAATACATCTTGTAAAATGAGACAGCAAAACGAATTTACGTGCAGCTTAAAAAAGCGTAGCCTTCCATACCATACGACGAATTGCAATCCAGCAAATCTGCATAACAAACTGGACAATAAATCAAGGGAAGGGAAAGTGTCCCGTGTTACCCAGTGAGAAATACATAAACACATACTCTAGTAATCGCAACATGAATTCGTCTTATATACCCTAATGTAACAGTAGGATTGATTGAAATTCCCATACGAAGGTGGAGAGGAATATCCCGTATATATAT
>JACSZP010051775.1:7734-19274 GCA_016161895.1 Pinna nobilis | reverse complement strand
TCATTTGATTTAGATAGTAGCTAGAAACAAATCAAAATAAAATAAATTGTATTTCAATGTTAAAGGTGCAATATTCTTATTCAAATCTACACACCACAAAGAATTTGATGGCAATAGAATTAATAAAATAAAACCCACAAAAAATTAAATTCTTGTTAACAGTTAGTGTCATGTTGCCCGAATGTCAAAATTGGCCATTTCAAGTGCACAGTCATAAAGACACCTATCATCGAACCTATAACGAGGAGAAAACTAAGAAAAGTGTAGATCACACTTAGGAGATTTTATTAATTGTCATGATTTTTTTTTTTTCAGTTCTTCGCCTTCCTCTTCATCATATTTGCAGCTCTCCTAGGTGTCGGAATCTGGGCCGTGGTACAGAAAGATGAGGTAAGTCCTTATCATTGACCAAACTGTATAAACTGAGTGCATCAGTTAAGGTCAAGGTGATATCTGGGTATGTAATACAGAGTGGCAGTCCATATCAATAACTTAACTATATATGCTGAAGAAATAAACTAAGGTCAAGGTCATATCTGAGTATGATAATACTGCACCTTACATATTACATGCTTATACAAATATTTGTGTTTTATGCCAAGTGGCTAATTCACAATGAACAGTCGCATCCTATATCTAAACCAATTGCATATTAATTGTACTAGTACATATGCACTGACATTACGTAATGTTGGATATCCCCATGAGGTCTGATTGTTATAGATTAGTAACTTAAGCAAGTGTGTACTTTTAAAATGAGATGAAATGTACCGGCTGCTCGCTAGATTTTAATTTTCTAAAGATGAGCCCATGAACCAAATTTCCCCCNNTAGAAAAGAGCAGTTTTCCTCCATTTTGACTGTAGTGGAATCTCATCCCTGTATTTAGATTGGTCAGATAAAGGTGGGGCTTGTGGAGAAGAGCAGCAGAGGAAAAGGACAAAAATACCCATTACTATATACATGTATCTTGTTTTCAAGAGGTTGAATGGACCGGCATCATGATGTGCATGGATGTATTTGGTTGTTTTTTTTTATGAGACACTGAAGTCCAAGGCCAAATATCATAGCAGGCCTATGTGTCAAATACCCCTTTCTTTCCAGTGGCCCAAAGTACCGGGCATAGGCCAAAATATGAAGCCCTTCATCTGTATTCGAAGACGACTCTGTATTAGTGCAAGATTCTTGAGATCGATTCTACAATGACAACACTTATTTCGGTTTAATGATCTCCATGTAGTCGCAATGAAATATTTGCGTGTCTTATAATTGATATACTGTTGTTTGATGATATATAACTCTATGCATGTGAAAAGCCGTTACTATAACTGAAATATCTATTCGCTGCACGTATGAGTATGCTAATAGTCTCATACTGAAATTGTATATACCCCTACTACATTGTAGTTTCAAATAATGTTGTCATGAGAAATTTGGTCATCTACATAAAAATTCATCCGCTCAGTTTGTGGTTGTTCCAAATAAATTTGCGCAAAAATCAAGCACATGGTGACATTAATTAAAATTTTAGATATACTATTTCTAAAAGACCTCCAACGGAACTAACGAAAGGTACCGAGTCATTAGTCGTGAATGAAAAGGACTTTCAAAAGGACTTTGGTCACACATTTGTGACTAAAATTTATATGAACAATTGCACTGACGAGAAGTATTTGTCTGGGCCATGGCAAAGTCATTTGATAGCTCAGTTGTTCTCATTTTGAATTTGGTGAAATGCATCAGCACTCTTACTGAAAGACGTTAAATGGTTTATTTCTGATTTCATTCATTGCAGTCAGTTAGGTAGCACCTACTTTATGATAAGATATTTTATACCTTGAGTTATGTAGTTACTGCCATACGCTGTTGCGTAATTCCATACGCTGTTGCGTAATTCTAGAACGATTAGGTGAACGATTTTCAACATGTGATGTGTCTATTTAAAGCAGTTACCACGCGCAAATATTCATAATGTTGAATATTTCAATTTAAGTAGTTTTATTTACGTTTGTAATTTTTCTCTTTCGCTATTCGAAGCAAGTAAGTCGCGTTTGTTTATTTTGTTGTTGTGAATTAGTGTCATTTGTCCTATTTGTTTTGCATGATTTTAAGAATTACTGGTTTTGTATCCGTGTTTTTATTTTCTTTTATCTTCCATATTTTAATCAATCTGTTTTTTTATACTCTAGATATACATTTAATTGAATACTTGGCAACTACCTCTTTCGTCTAGAAAAGTAGAAATTTCTCATCGTAGTCTATATATTTAATTCGTGGGCCAATAAAATTATTAGGTAATTGTTGTACAATCCCTGCATGTGATGTTCAGTAATACAAACTGTGTTGTGGATATTACATTTGAAAATTGTTGTGTAAATTTAGAAGAAAAAAACCAAAAATATTTACCCATGGATACATTTCATTAGTGTTTCTTAGGATTGAGAATAAAAGTAAAACAAGGTGAAAATAGAGGTGGTTTTATTCCTCTCCAAAAGCCTGTCGACTCCAAGTCAAAATCTGAATATGAAACAATTCCTCACGATTATGAAGTCTTTCATTTTTGAAGTGGCTTTCTTTACTCCCGGAAAGTGTACAATTTTGTATCAGCATTAGTATAACAGTGACAATATGCTCACATTAACAAGAAATTACATATATGTTCACAAAGTGATTTTGAATACGGATTACCCCGTATAACAGATATAGATATAGGACTCACGGCGGATGTGAGCGGTCGACAGGGGGCGCTTACTCATCCATGGCACCTGATCCTACCTCTGGATTGTCAGAGGTCCGTGTTTGTCCAATATTCACCAAATTTGTATTGTGCCTACTGTTTCTGTCGGCGATTGATATTTTGGTATCTGTAAAATTTAGTTTTTGCTCATCACGATAAACAGATCATGGAAAAAATGTAATAAACAAAGAGCTGAATCAATGTTAATATGAAGAATGTTTACACAGACATTGTTTTTTTATTTTTGGAATAGGGATTTTCCTTTACCCCCTCAAATTGCTGTTTTGGTAACGAGAGTTAACAGTTTTCTACTTTATATTCACTGCTTTTTAAAGTCTTGCGCCTTGGCTAGCGTATTCGATTAGGGTTCGAATTTGCGTTGCGGTCTTTGCTAGTCTACTGGCCATGTAATGAGATATTGTCAGAATATATTAAAGAAACCTCACTGTCCAGTGACCGTAAGTGTCGAGCATAGATCAAATTTATTGTACTTCATCGGTATACGGTGACGTCCCCAAATAAGCGAGTCTTAAGTGGGACGTTAGTCAACCATGCAACCCAAAACAAAATTTTGTCTCAAGATATCAAGAGCAAATATAATCTAATCAATGTTTTCTGTAATATATTTGTATTTTCCTCGAGTTGTGACAAATGAGTATCCGTATGAGAGAGTTATTTGGTTTTTTTTCTTCTGCTAGCAAGGTTCATATACATGTATATGATGAATGCTTGAAAATTGTGACTACTGTTATATACATACAATTCGTCTATCTGACCTTACGAAATATTCATTTCAGCTGTTGAATATCGTATCCCGAGTCCTTGAAAACAAGGTAACTGAGGCATGTGAAAACGACAACACACAGGCTAGGAACTTTATGGCAACGATTCAGTCTAAGGTATGTATAGGGAATAAGGGACATCAATACACATATGAATCCTGGGTTCCTTCAAATGTTACGAATATAATGTCATAAACGCGATTGTAATGTATTCAAGATTGACTGGCAGTAAGACTGCGCTCATTTCGGAATGAAGTAGTGATTAAAAATAAGATTTACAATTTTCACAATTCACAGTTGTCATTTTTCATCTCCGACCCCTACAAATTACCTTTATGGTCTCTCAAAAGCAAAAACGGCAAATTTCGATACTTAACCATCCTAAAAATTGTCGTTTCGGTAAAGCTTAATCGGAAAGTCTCGACACTTGCAATTCTACTTGGAGTAATGCAATGACACAGTAAAGGTCATTTGAAACACCGACTACTAAAAAAAGACTTGAGTATGACACGCTACATACATCACTCTCAGATATCAGTAGTTTACGACTATGGATATACTCACAAGAGACATGATCTAGACATTCGATAGATCATCTTCGTAATCGTCTTTAAGTGACACAATCGGGTTTAATTGTTAAATTGGTACTTTTAGCAAGATTTAACGCTTGGTAAATTGATATAAGTAGTAAGAATTTCTGTGTAGTAAATTAATATTGGTGTTAAAATTGTGGTCGATTAAATTATTATTAAAGAAAGTTTTCGGTAGTCTAAATGAGCAAGCCGAATTAAAATTGTTAAAAGTGTTATTTTTTATGTATTCTGGGCGGTAGATAAGGTAATACTATACATGTTATATACCTGCCTTCTAGATAGGGTATTACTATACATGTTATATACCTGCCTTCATTACACCTGATCAGAACCAAGTTAAGATTCCAACACACTTTTCGTGTTAAGTCAGTTATTACTGTGGCATTTTTCACAAAAACTCTTACGATAAAAATCACTCTTAGTCGTAAGTGTATGAAATTTTAATATTGTTTCTTTGACAAATTCTAAATGTAATCAAATAAATATAGTCACAATCTGAATTATATTACATGTACTTATATAAATCATATTTTATCACAAATGGTTAGTTTAATCGTAAAATGTACAGAATATGATCAAATGAAAAATTGCTAACTTACGATTAAGAGTGATCATTTTGATCGGAAGATTTTTTGTGAAAAGGGTCCCTGATTTGCTCTGTGTGATGTACCGATTTCGCCTACATGTCGTTTATGTACTACAGATAATCCAATAAGTCAGGGGTTTGTACACGTATTAACATTTTATGCACAGAGTGAAATTGTCAACTACTGCCTTGTTGTCACAAGAATATCAGAAATCGTGACCACTTTCAGCACGATGACTTTTCTGAGACCTATGTTTTCTTGTGTATATTTTATATTGTATCCTTGATGGATAATTACTCGGTGTCTGTCATGTTCCATGGAATTTGGGAGTTTCCGGTATTTGTAGTGTCCCATTTTATTAACTTACTGGTACTACGGTTCATATTTGTTCATTTTCTTTGCAGTTTGATTGCTGTGGAGCAAACAAATTTGATGACTATCGTATTAAATGCATTACCAACCCTATTGATCCGTGTACACCAACAACCATCGGCAAAGAGGTATTTTTTTCATTTTGTCCATTGCTTTGATTTTGGATAATGCCACGTTTTTTACTCTTTCAATTACAAAGTGGCATCTAGATTTAATTGATGGAGGCGAGAACCTGGTAAAATTAAAACCTTGGGAGAAAAAACACTGGCCTGCCAGAAGTGAACTGGCATTCTTTCCTTAAGAATAATCCCTTGAACATTTCATTCTCTAAATTTTAAGTACTTGAGATCAACACTGCTTCGATGCTACGAGAACAAGCGTTATTTGAGGTACAGTTTTTGATCTGTAGGTATTTTCATAATTGCCAATATATTAATGAATTATATTACTTCATCTACTGGTCATACTGGTGTATACATGTATATGTAATCTTTTTAACTTGATTTTTCTATTTCACGTTTTATTACAGGGGTGCACTCAGAAGCTGTATGACTTCATGTCAGACAAGATCCTGATTGTGGCCGGAGTCGCCATTGGTATAGCAGTTATTCTGGTACGTTACTTTCAATGTAGATCTAGTTCAAAATGAGACCGTTTAAGCTGTTATTGAATGTTGAAATTTCGCTCCCTCCCCATTTACTCATCACTCTCCCAGATTATACATTTGCATATAAGCCATTAATTAGCCTGTGTCTATTCTTTACAGGTTTGGAATATTAGAAAAAGGTCCAAATTTAAATCTTTGTTTTTTTAGGCATTGAAATTTAGACTTAGGCCAAGAGTTGTTGAATAATCCCTGCACTGTGTTCAGTTATCTATTGAATGCCAGATCAGTAGCCTGTTTGTTATGCATCACGCGACAAGAACCGTGACTGTAGATCTTACAAATCTAAAATAATATGAAATAACCGAGTTAAATAGTTGAAGGACTGAGTCTGACTCTTTATTACTCACTACATGAAGTACTGAAAACAGGCCAACTTTGGTCAAGACATGATGTTAGAAAAGCAAGTAATATAAAATAAAAATTGTCACATTGGCCTAAAGGCTTTATCTTTTGCTGTGTGACAGTCTAACCCTCGACACGAGGTTCCCGTCCTCGAAAGTTTCATTGGAATGTTAGGCGGTCCAGGACTAGAAGCCTTAACATACCGGTGGTTTTACCCCTTACTTGACCTTGGATAATGTTGATATACTTAGTATATGTTTGAGAATAAGATTCTCCAGTGAGTTGACTTGTACTTTTATCCTTTCAGATTCTTGGGATGATCTTCTCTTTGGTCCTTTGCTGTGCAATCAGGGACATCAACTCTTAGATGATAAGTAAGTAACTGCTGTAACAAAACACTTTTATTTAATATAAGTTTAAACATATTTTATGGGTGTCACTATATAAATACAATATAATATAAGTATATCCCCCATCGGATAAGAAAAAAGCTGACAGCTAATATAGATTACGCTCTCTGTTATAAGAGTTAAGCGGGGAAACACCAAGACTTGGTACCTTAAACCAGAGCATTTAACAATTTTAACTCAAGCATCTCAGCAAATCAGAGAAAAGTATTAGCTAGAATAGGTAAAATTCATCAAGATCTCGTGATTGAAACATATGTTATTAAATTAGTAATCTATCAACATGTGCTCTTGTATTTTTTCAGATTCTGAAGAACAAAAAAGGAGTAAAGAACTCTTTGAAATGGCGTAAAATTTTCAGTAAAGAGATGAAAATGTATTTTTAAAGAAAAAAAACTTTTTTAATAATCAATGTGTAAAATTAGCAGCAATTATACCAAGAAATCATATGCTTTTTATCTTGGCAACCAATTTTAAATGAAACAATGAAGCCACATAATTCTTATTCTAGATTCACAGAAGGAAGGATTTAGTACTTTTTGTATTTTAGCAAGTTCCCAAGCTCATTTTAATGTGAGTCTTACCGTTGGATCCACAATAGGACTATTTTTGCCATATTTGTATGTCTTTTTCAGTATGACTTTTATATACTTGTTCTATTTTTTCTACGCTTTTTATATCTTTTTGTGCTGCTTTGCAAAATTGTAGATTTCCTTGTGACACGTGGTAGTTTCATGAATTATTTAAATATGCAACTGTAACCGATTCAGGTTGTAATAAAAAGAGCTTTTACATTTGAGACAATTAGTCAGGAACATATTCCTTTTAAACTTTTAAGTTGAGTTTCATTGAATTTTCACAAGCACATGATGATTGGTTTCAGGTAAAATGTGTGTGTTTTTTGATGTTTTATGACGCACTCGTGATGTTACCAGTTTAGTTAATGGACATGTTTGTAGTCCAGCCATTAACATTGCCCTCGTCTAGAGGTTTAATCTCGACAGATAAATCCATAATCCATCGACGTCATTAGTTTGAGTCAAATGTAACTGATGGTAATATTACGATATCAAATGCTGAAAACATGTGTGAGAAGGCAAGTCATAGCTAGACCACCAAAGACCGCTAGTATGTCATGAGTTTGAAACCGGAGACGCCCACCATGTAAAATCACTGTAAACCGTAAGTTCAATACGGGTTAAGTGTTTTTGTGGAAAGCCTTAAAAACTTTATGCTGATTTACTGGAGAATTACAACTCGCTTACCAAATGTTTTGTTATACTTTATATAATGTATATTCATACGTATGATTTTTGTTTTATGACAAAATCTTTTTAATGTATACATTATTATGGACATATGTATATATATATTTTGCATGCATTTTAGGTGTTGATGTACTGCAGTATGATTATTGTGAATTTAGATTAGCGTGTAGGACATAAGACAATTACTGCCTTATCCCCAGCCGTGCAATGTGTATTGACTGAATTAGGTGGAAGTAATAAATTGAACAAAGCAATGCCATTAAATGCATGCTTATTAGAAATTTAAAGTTTTATACATTTACTCTGTAGATCTTCAAAACCCTTGTTCATTTACTCACCTGAATGAATAATCGGAAGATTCGTAGTAAGTTTCAATATATATTGAATACAGAAACGTCCAAATGACAAAATCTTGCCATTTTTAGTACTGTGTATTTATAACTTAATTACTAACAACTGCATAAGAAATCTCCCCTGTTTATCGACGAAAATATGAAAAATTCCGCGAAAATTGGTCCCATATGACATATAAGGATTAGACTTGTGATTTCATAGTGAAAAAGAACATCTATTCCTTTTGCTTGTACCAGATCAGAATAGCGTGTACAAGTGATTGTCTCTATGTACTTGTACATTTGGCGCAATTGGATCAACATATTTCGTTACTTGTGCCTAATTGGTCAAGGTTCTACTTGGAGTCAAACAAAACTGACGAAACATCAGCTTTTCGTAATGAATTTTGAAGCCTTTCTCCTACAGGAGTTTATTTGTAATATGAGACTATTCGTATTATTTTATCTGCAAAACATATTTCCTTTTTGAAAATACTTTGGATTTGGCGTATGTGAGAGAGACAACACAAATTCTCAAAAAAAGTTTCACCTCGAACAAGTGTAGTTTGAATTCTTTGTTCAAGGTGTGGGTTTTAGTACAAGTACACATTATTTTCAGGATATATTTTGATGTTATCGCTAGATACGGATGTGTTTTTTCAACCATGTTTACAAAATTGTTATGGTACCGTTTGTGGCAGACGTTACTTAAGGATTGGCAGTATGACCTTTCAAATAAGCAGTTGGACAATTGTAAGCAATAATGTACTCGAATTATATAAAACTGCTGGGTATAACGCAATAAACTTATCGTAGTTCGTTTTCTCTTGTTTTTGATTTTATTAATCCCCTATCGGGACCTCCGTGGCCGAGTGGTTAGCGTGTTCGACTGCGAATCGAACGGATCCGGGGTCGAGCCGCGTAGCGCCACTCCGCGGTTGACCGTCCCTGTCTTTCGGATGAGACAGTAAAAACCGAGGTCCCGTGTCACAGTAGGTGTTGGCACGTTAAAGAACCCCCCTGCTCTACGGCCAGCAGTGCCGAGCATAGGTAAAATTTGTAGCCCTTCACCGGCACACGGTGACGTTTCCATATGAGTGAAATATTCTTGAGTGGGACGTAAAACAACAATACCGTACCATACCATTAATCCCCTATCCAGCGAGAGGTTGACTTTTAGTCTCCCGTCCGTCAGTCTTTATGATATGATAAAATTTGAGTGGATTTTTATCACGATGAGCTACTGATATAGGTTAGTTTCGGTCCAGTTGACCTACTTTTAGGTGAATTATGACTTTTGAACTTCTGCCGATAGGTGGCTCTGTATCACTCGACGATCAATCACTAGTTACTTAATGTAATTTAAAATGTACAATTTTTTTTCACGTATCGTTGTTATACTTCACTACCGTCAGCAATACTCTCTCGGTATATCATATCATCATCAAATTGTATGGACTTAACAAATTTATACTGTGCTAAATTCCTCATCAAATGCAGTAAAGACCGACCATTTTAACACGTGACATAGCTTTTTGCTTCCAACCTCAAGGATTTTAATCGGATATGTCCTTGTCTCTACCCAAGTTGTTACCGTAGAGAATGTAACCATACATTCCCATGTCTCAACATATGGATGTGTGCACACACTTGTCTACATAAGCTACTCAATTTTACGAAGAAAATCATATGTAAAGGTTTCTTATTCAATGGTAATTTTGAATGCCACTCATAAAGACCGGTGCGTTTCATGCAGAGGTGTCCTTTCAGGGAAGTTTGGCTGTATTTCTGGTATTACTTGTGTTGTTGCACAAATATTGTATAGCTTTTGACAATCAACTTCTGCGCTGGCTCTGAAATTATTATATGTTTTAGAAATGCCATTCAGCTGGATAATGTCCACATTCTGAATTTCTCAGGAAGCTATGAATGATTTATCAAGTATTGTTTGATCAATACAACAACTCTTTGAATCTTTATTCATATTATGAAAATACTAATAAATTATAGATACACAACATACACAGTACACTTCACTCTCAACACCACTGCGGACCTGACATATACATTGTACAATGAAATAAAATACATTTAGTACAATATTACAATTATTACAATATAGTACAATCAGCCATGTAATGACGTCTAGATAGTAGTGAGATAGTCTTGACATGGCGCTAAACAACACAACAAAGTATCAATATAGTCAAGCCTTAATAATCCGGACACCAATAATCTGGATGCTTCACCTTACGGACGAAATTTGTTAGGGAAGAATTTCTAATTTGCACTTGCCAACACAAAAAGTCTTCTTCAATATTTAGCTTAAGATCGAATGGTCTGACGTTCGATCCTCAGTGGAAGCAATTTGCCTTTTTTCTTGTACCTCAGAAAAGAGTGCAAAACCCGCAGTTTTGTGTCACAGAGGGTATTGGCACGTTAAAAGTAATCCATTGCTCAATGTCCAAATGTGCCAAGTTTAGATCAAAATTTGAAGCCTATTGCAGTCATGTGATGACGTTTCGATAGAAGTGAGATAGTCTTGACATGGACACTAAAAAGCACAATAAAGTATCCATGTAAAGTAGAGAATTGATTAAATTTTCACATGACAATACTATAAAAAAAAAAAGCTCGATGACCGGAAATACCGATCATTGGTAAAAATATGTATGCCTTCACCGGTATTCGGTTACAACTTCAGCTTTAAGTGAAGATTCTTGAGTGGGGGTTAACCATTAGAAAAAGCAACGGACAACAAGAATATTCTCATCAATAAAATACAATAATAACGGTTAGCAAATAAATGAAAATGTTACTAATCATTTACAAAGCTTCATCCCATAGATTATAATTTGTCCTGAATAAACATTAGCACCACTTTAATTTGTTTCATGAGCTCTGACAGATGATATCTCTTGAGGTTGAATGACAATTCGGATATGGTTTGATGTTATGAATATATTGCCGCTAGCAGCATCTGCAAATTAAAAAACAGAGGATAAACTTATTAATGATAAAGAACATTACATGGATATTCTTCGAAATAATACATACTCGGATGCCAAGTGCAGGTTTGTCTCATTGACTTGAACTTCTAAGGAGGCATCTAGTTTTTCATCTCTTTCAGACGAGACATTAAAAGTGGAGCTACCTTGTCACGGAACGTGTCGGCAAGTTTTATATCTCTTTCTTCGCAATGACTTAAGTATTGAGCATTATCCTTATTCGTCATTCCTTTACAAGTTCATATGATTGAGAGATTCCTAATTGAGATGTTAATCAACATGAGATGGAAAACTGTATCAAACAGTGAGATATCAAATAATTGTGGAACCTTATTAATGTACTATCCTCATCATAAATAACTAAAACGGTTACTTTCACAGAACAGACCAGCAAAGGTGGAAAAATGAAAGAAACATCTACTGAATACAGGGTTAATTTTCGCCCC
>JACSZP010051774.1:0-10160 GCA_016161895.1 Pinna nobilis | reverse complement strand
ACCCTGGGGTCATTTTTCAACGGGGGTCACTATTTAATGTTACACCGGAATGTCATCTGTACAGAAAGGCTATCCCACGTGTTTCATACTGGTTATTAGGCCGTTCTTCAAACAATGGTTTTGACCACGGATTAATTCATTAACACATGATTAAAAAAAAGGGGGGGGGGGGGGTTCCTAGCGGGAGTGAATCTTTCACTTGATCCCACCCTAGTATATGTCCAACTCTTTATTTGTATTTCTTACACGAATCATGAAATTGATTTCTATTTGTTACCGTTATCTTTTCATATATCACACATGATAAATACTGTTGCTGTTCATTGGGGGGGGGGGGGGGGGGGNNTAGAAAGGGTCAAGATTTCCCAGGAATTGGCAAAATATACAGTATAAAATCATCGGTCAATGGTGCTGAGATGCTTATTCATACAGGGATAGATATTTCCTTACACAAGCTCTCTCTCTCTCTCTCTCTCTGGAAAAATCCTAGATCCCGCTGTTGTTTTTAGTTATTAACTCGAACTTCCAGAAATTAAAGTATTTCAGTTTTATCTGTGCAGAATCATGCTGATGAAGTCAGCAAAAATTTGCATTTGCTACGGATCAAATTCTGTGCAGTGAGGAATGTTCAACGCACCGGCACCTACTGATCCTCATTAATTGATGCTTCGTCTAAGAATCTGATCCTTATTTCGAGCGGCACGGTATCTCAGGTATTGTAAGAAATATGTGAAGCAACTAAGTTCATGAGTACCTAAGCACATGTAATGTCCGCCTGGATAAGAACTTTGCAAGTGAAACATGTTCATATCTTACCATAAGAATGTAGATTAGGTCTACAACACCTTATCATGATCGACGTTCTTAACTCAAGCATGTAAAAGTATATGGTCAGGGAACTTAAAGAACGAATGTTTGATTGAAGTTTAATTTGTTATCTTTAACTTTCATCACAAGTAGACTATGTTGTGCAAAATGCTTCCACCACTGCTCTTTGCCCTCATCGTGGGAATTGATGCAGAAGAAATCACACTTTCTACTCCACTCGGTGACATCACAGGAATTTCCAGTAATAATGGCGCTGTATATCAGTTTAGAGGTATTCCGTATGCAAAAGCTCCCGTGGGAAATCTTCGATTTTCGAAACCCCAGCCGTACGGAGCATGGAGAGAGGCCTTGAATGCCACAAGTTTCAAGACCATATGCGTACAACAAGTTGGTCCAGATTTCCCCATTCCAATGTCGGAGGACTGTCTTTTCTTAAATATCTATGTACCCCGACACGCATCGAGTATGAAAAACAAAGCAGTTATGGTGTGGATCCATGGGGGTGCTTATATCAGTGGAGCTGGACAGTTTTATAATGGATCAAATCTGGCCACCCAGGGCGATGTTATAGTGGTGTCAATTAATTACCGGCTAGGCCTTTTCGGATTTTTAACACTTGGTAATGCTGTTGCCCGTGGTAATTACGGACTTTGGGATCAAATATTGGCTTTGAAATGGGTAAGTAAGTACATCAGTGCTTTCGGAGGAAATCCGTCCTCTGTTACTATATTTGGAGAGTCTGCAGGCGCCCTCAGTGTAAGTCTTCTCTCACTCATTCCTGCAAATCGGGGACTGTTTCAACGAGTCATTGCACAAAGTGGAGTTGCTAACTCGATGATTGCGACAACACCTACAGGTGTCAAACTTACCTCTGATATTGGATCTGAAGTTTCATGTCTGTCCCCTACAACAAATCCAAATTCATTCCTTAATTGTATGCGCGGGAAAAGTTCTGAAGATCTAGAGAATGCATATATAACCGTTACAAATCGGCCCGATTCCTCTATATACCTCGGCATCCAGTTCGCGCCAGTAATTGATCACGAGCTTTTTATGGACTCTCCGGAAAATATATTATCCGGACCAATATCGCCGGCACTGGAATTTTTCAGATCCCTTGATCTTATTACAGGAACTTGTAATTCTGAGGGGTCTCTGGCACTTGTGTTGATAAACCCAATTCAGGATCGATTCAATTTAAACACGAGTATAGGAATCCCTAACAGTGTGTTGAAAAATAACATTCTTCCGAGACTGGTGAAGGATTTCTTATCTAACAATCAAGAAGCTGAAAATGCTATATGTGCTAGGTACTGTGAGCAAAACACTGTAGAACAGAGCAATCAGCTCCTCAACATGTATGGGGATATGTTCTTTGTTGCACCTTCAGTACAGCTTTTAAATACGCATGCGCAGAATAACACGAAGTCCAGCACATACCAATACATCTTCTCTAGGAGGCGCCCTCTACCCGGGGGATTCCATTATTTTCCGTCATGGTTCACAGGGGCAGGCCATGGTGCAGACATAGAATATGTGTTTGATACGAAGCAATTCTCCGATCAAGACCTCTCGCTGGCGAATGACATTAGATTATACTGGTCTAACTTCGCCAAACACGGGTAAGATTTCTACAACGATTTTACATTAAACAGTAGGAAATGTCATAACATTCAAAGCAAAAGTTCTTAATATGCCTTCTTTTGATTACATTAACTCGAAAGTGGGAAGTGCACGATCTTTTGATATTGACAGTTTATAATAATCATAGCTTTAATTCAATTTCTATAGTCAAAATCTTATTTACATCATTCATGTAAATAAGTTTTCATTACAAGTAAACAATTTTTTTCGCAAAATGTACAAATTGGATAAACTGATTTAAATGGAAAATGTTAATGCACCACGTGATACCTAAAAACGTTTGTGCAGGACTACTGTTTCTATTAGTGATAGAACGACGCTAAGAGACGCCATCATGTAGTTACGTTCCATAACCATTGGATATACTAGTACCGCACAAAGGTTTTCGGATAAAATGTGGTGCATGAATGTTTTAAATTGCTCGCTTATGATAACGAATGATTTTAAAAGTAAGATTCTTTTCTAGAGAAGGGTCCCTGACTCCTTGTATCACATCTCAGCAGTTGAGTACTCTTTTCAATCGTGAACAAGAGGCTTCGAGTCTCTGTGGCGTTATAACGCTTTTCCTGTACTTCAGATGAGACATCAAAATGCCGAGGTCCTGTAACACGTACGTGCCGGCACATAATAGATCCCTCATTGTCAAATGGGCCCTTATTGCCAAGAATAGGCCAAGTATAGTGGCATTTCATCAGCAGTCAGTACGTTTAATTATCAGTGAAAGATTATTTAGTGAGGATTTACACAACATAAAAGTGAGAGTTCAATTCTTTTTGAATTTCCCCATTATAACATTCATGTCTCTCAGCATTTTCTATCCCAATATCTATGATTTCAGGAATCCAAATGGCGGACCCAACAAGGCAGCCTGGCCAGCTTATGATACAACCAATCAGTATTACCTACGATTAGACCTCATCACTAGAGCGGAGATGCAGTACCATAGCAATAGAATGAATTTCTGGCTTAAAGACATTTCGAATATTATGAAATCCAATACAGGATCGCATTCTGTAGATTTGTCTTTGATTTTTCCCGGTATACTGGGGCGGAAATAGATTTCAAGTTTTGTGTTATTTTTCTCAAAGTATTTTATTTTGCGGAGAGAGAGAGAGCAATTTTTATTGGTACAGAATGTTACAACTATTATAATTACTTTAATTTCGATTGAATTCTATTTTGCATTGAGTATTAATATACCAGATACTTACGGCAAACCTAGCGTAAAATGGATGCATTTCTCCCCAGAAATACAAAAATATAGTGAAACGATAAACAGACCGTATAAATATAGAAAATCAGATCTGAGCACTGCTTGATTTGATCACTTGTACTTCGTAATCAAAACTAAATGAAATTTGTGCTGAGTAGAAATAACCCATTAGACATGGTAATGTCAACTGTTTATACCTGTTAGATAGTGACATTGGTACATTTAACCTGAAGAACATGACTTTGGATACCAACACAGCTAATGTAAGATCTAAGTTGTTGTCTGACTATCAAAATTTAGAATACAACTCTATTTATTGACCACCAGTGTCAAATTTATGGAAGAGAGATAAGGATGATCTACATTTGTACGGAGTTTGAAATTCACGAGAAAGAAAAGTGAATTCAAGGTGCCTTTGGTAAGTCTTATTACGTTGTACTTATAAAGATAAGTAAAGACGATTTTTGTTTGGTTCCACATACACACTCTAACAGACAAGTCAAACAATTCACACACACACACACACACACACAGAGAGAGAGAGAGAGAGAGAGAGAGAGAGAGAGAGAGAGAGATTTATTCATGACAGTTCCTACCATAACATTTCTCCAGACTGTTATATTTTCCCTCATTGACACTTGAGGTTGATCTTTCTGAGCAAAACTCGCATAGGTATTTGCTTTAGTTGTACTACACCTGTAGAAGCGGTTGATGTAAAAATTAATGCATGCGTGATTAAAAACACAGAGATCGTCCAGAGGTAGTCCGAATGGTTCTCCTAAAGGTACAGCTAATGAATAAGGGAATTGTAACAAATAAGTTGTTCACGCATAAGCTTACAAAGGTGTGTACTACATTAATTCTAGAAATTATGATAAATATAGAACATGTATTAATATGCGCTAGAAATACCGACAGCCATATTCGGAGAGAAATAAGCTTATGGAAACATGAGATATCTTTCCATATTTGTCAGGAACAAAAATGGTGGTCCGGACACACCCATATGGCCGTCGTATGATGCAATTGATAGACTTTCCCTGATTCTGGATGGCAACATCAAGACGGGAAGTAAATACGTCAACGACAGAGTGACATTTTGACGTAAAGACATTACCGACATTTTAATAAGAAGAACTGGACTGTAGCAGTAGATCTATCATTGATATATTCGAATATGTTGCGACGTTAAAAATAATTCAACATTTTACGTCAATTTATGTCTGTACTTTCGGTCCTCACAAAAACAGTAAATGTCATTCATAAACTTATTACTCAGGGGGTCTGCTAAAAGATATTGAAGTAGCCTAAGAATATGATTGACAGGCTGAATTAAGTTGGTCTGTATTGCGAGTTAATCTCCTAGGTAAGGTGGACTTTGGGCGAAGTTTTACTAGATCGTTATAACGGCCACATAAAATGCGAAATGTTGGCTTTAACTCCGAACAAGATTGCTGGAACCCTCGTAATATGCCTGCTTGTCGGTTTCACCTAAATCAAAAACTTTGTCATTAGAGAACTAGCTTCTGTGTCTCGAATCAGCTGAAAGACATACCTACTATATACAGGTGACGGTGAAAATTGCTTCAAAAATATGGTAAGTTTACGATGGAGAAATCAAACCAACCGTAAAACCTATAACTGTAGGCAGACATCACGTAGAAGTTACTTTGTTTAAAAAAATCTCAAAACTTTATTCGTGAATGAGGTCAATTTATGTATAAGTACATTTACTTATTATCAGTGAACAATTACAAAATAGGTGAACCTTTATCTATATAGGACGTTGATTTACATTTTACATCTCAGTACAGACTAGGGCAGAACGGGCGTCTCTAAGGTAATTTTACTGGATACTTATTATTTATTTAGAGATTTGTTAACGAAATCCGAGTAAAGGATACGTGTAGCATAGTAAATAATGAGGAATATCATCGTTTTTACGTACACTTTCGAATTATATTGTCCCCCCCCCCCAAAAAAAAACTAAGTATAAGTACATTAGACCTAAGCTACCTATGTTTTGAGTCTTTTTTTTAGCCATGAGGCACTTATGTTTAAGATTTTATTTGTCAAAAAGCCTAGGTCGCATTCATATTTTGAGTAAAACCATTCATGAAATCAATTTGTTCGAATATTTACTAAAACTCAAAATTGTTCAATGACTTTCGTCAGGGTTTCCTCCGGTACTCGAGACCTTAAGTCAACGCTTAACCAGTGACCTTTTTGGATATTACTTAAACATCTCAGCACATATGGTATTATTAGTTGTAAAAGGGCTGCAATCAAATATCTGCCATTAAATGAAGCAACTTAGATTTGTCCTTTTGAATTTTTAGAGATATAAACTTTAGTAATCTAATTATGTTTTTGTTTTGTTTTAGGGAGGAAATTGATTTGTTTTTTTCAGGCAGTTTGCTAACACCACATTTGAATTACCTTTTGATCCTATTAACCCCCCCCCCNNCCCCCCCCCCCCCCCCCAAAAAAAAATAACCGCAAAAAGCAAACAAAATTAAGCAAGAGAACCATGTACGTTTTCTCCTGCAATCGAAATTCCAGATATGACATTATCCGGCGAGATGTCAGTAAAAGCTGATAATAATGTTTGAGACACTATACGTTGGCCAACCAATATATATACATTCATTGTATATATGAGTAGTTTCGATTATTAGAATTACGACTAAACAAGATGAACCACTGAAGGAGAGTAAGAAAAGGTCTAGCAAAATGATATAATGAGCATGGGAAAGAAAAATGAGGGCTGAAGTAACCATGACGAATCTATCCGTCTCATACATACAAATTTCCAATACAGTGAAACTTGAAACTTAAGACAACCTCACTTAGGAAACCATCTCACAAAATGGACCATCAAATACAGTCTGTCTTCCTCTACTACTATTCTAGGGTATCTAACCTCATTTAGAGACCATCTTACGAATCAGACCAAATTTTATCAGTCACTTAGTTGATATGAATAGAGATGTTTATTTGTTTGTATTTACGAGTATATGAGAGATAAGATGTTTAAATTGCTGTTTAACGATCCACTCAAGAATCTTTCATTTATGTGAATTGGTCATCGAATGCCAAAATGAAGGAATACAAATTTTGTCTATGCTCGATACTTATTTCAATAACGCAATGAATATTCTTGAAAATAACCTGATATACTTAGAGGCCTTTTACTCTTATCTGAAGGGCACGATAATTCTCTCGTCATACGCCCGGGCTCGGACCTACGCTTCCATAATCTGATAGAAAATCACAACGGATGTCGATATAAATCAAGAAATAACATTTTTCCCGTTTGCAGATTATGGCAGTCTTATTATTGATATCTATGGTTGTAACTTCAACACTGGTGATGTCCATTGCCCAGGAGGTAACTATCTCTACTCCACTTGGTAAAGTCAAAGGAATGCAACGATCGAGTGCCGGAGGCAAAGGAAACATTATCACATTTATGGGTATTCCATATGCAAAATCACCGGTGGGCAAGCTTCGTTTTGCTAAACCACAACCCTTTGGTTCCTGGAATGACACGTTAGATGCAACGTTGGACCGGGATATCTGCATGCAAGACCCTTATCCTCCTGGAACACCACTGCCGCCAACGTCCGAGGATTGTCTTTTCCTGAATATCTATGTTCCTAATAATGTGTCATCAATGAACAACAAATCTGTTATGGTGTGGATTCATGGAGGTGGATACGTTGTCGGGAGCGGTCAAATGTATGATGGATCTCCCCTTGCTATGCACGGGGACGTAATAGTTGTAACAATTAATTATAGATTAGGAGTTTTCGGATTTTTAGCCCTCGGTAAAACCGGCATGCCAGCGAACTATGGACTTTGGGATCAGATTTTGGCTTTGAAATGGGTAAACACTTACATTAGTTCATTTGGAGGGAATCCGTCCTCGGTAACAATATTCGGTGAATCTGCTGGGGGTTTTAGTGTAAGTCTGCTATCATTGATTCCCTCTAATAGGGGATTGTTCCAAAGAGTTATCGCACAGAGCGGAGTGGCTAATTCAGCTATCGCCACGAATAAGCGGGGCATTCAAGTCACGGAAAGCATCGGAACTGAGGTGTCATGCACAACACTTTTAACTAACACAAGTGAATTTCTAGACTGTCTAAGAGGAAAAGATGCCACTTTATTGCAGAAAGCGTTTTTATCCTTTCAAACTGGCGCAGGTTCTTCGATAGTATTTGAGGATTTGTTAGCTCCCGTAGTCGATCATGAACTATTTATGGATATACCTGAAAATATCTTATCCGGACCACCGTCAGCTGCACTGGACTTTTTCAGATCACTTGATATGATGATTGGGAACTGTGATTCGGAAGGATCTCTGACGATTGATCCAATAAAATTTAAGGAGAGCACAGATTTGCAACTTAATTTTGATCTGAATGCTGGAATCCCTACAAGGGTTTTTAACTATAGCATACTACCCCAATTTATCACGGATCTCGTTTCTGTTGGCCATCATAATGATGAGATCCAGGCAGCTATATGTAATAAATATTGTGTTCACAACAACCCAGCAGAACAGGCTAGACAGGTAGTCAACATGTACGGGGACATGGTATTTATAGCACCTGCAATGTACACTCTTCATTTCCATGCGCTGAACAATAAAGCTAAGAATACCTACCAGTATATCTTTTCAAAAGAGAATAGTCAAACAGCCCCTCAAGGCTCCCCATGGTTTATCGGTGCGCATCATGGAGGCGAGATCACTCACCTTTTTGACGTCACGTTGGCAGGGGCTACACTGACTGTCCCACAGGGAGAAGAAAAACTTGCGAATGAAATGAAATCTTATTGGACAAATTTTGCCAAATATGGGTAACTTTGAATTATTAATCTAACGATTTTGCACTCCCGCTCTCTCTCTCTCTCTCTCTCTCTCTCTCTCTCTCTCTCTCTCTGCAGTTAAAGCCTTACATTATTTTTCACATCGTGTATTCGAAATGTTGATTCGAACAGGAGAAATGTTTGTCTACTCTTGATAAGAGCTGATTTTAAACTTCAGAATTCAGATATTTTTGAATACCCGGACACTCTAAGTGGTGGGTCGAAGTCGGTAAAATCTGGTCTCAGTGGTCTAAAATAATAACAATCTGGCTTGAATATGATGCTGTCTGACAAATATAACAAAGTTTAACATTTTAAAGCATCGAAAAAACCACGTAAAACTTTATTTAATGAGTACAACAAAGTAAATAATAGAGTGAGAATATATTTTTTTGATTTTCATAGAAATCCAAACATTGGTTCCAACTCAGCTGCTTGGCCAACATTTGATTCAGAGAACCGCTATTATATAAGACTGGACGACGTCGTAAGAGCGGAAATGAATTATGAAAACGGCAGAGTATCTTTCTGGTTGCAAGACATTCCAAAAATCATCAAACACGGACAAAGTGCGATTGACTTGTCACTTTTGTTTTCTCAACCCCTCGGACGTTAGCAGTTCACCTCATGTAAGATAATAGCATGACATATGTGTTAGCAATTCATATGTTACCTTTAGGATCTGGTAAATGATGAATTTAATAAACGATTTACGTGTTTTCATACACTATTCTGAGCTCAATTGTCATTTCTTGATGTAAAATGAAAAGGAAGTTATTTGATCGTTGTAAGTTTGGAGAAGGAAGCAAATTCAAAATAAAGTCGAATAATTATTTCGACAAAGTGAAATTAAAAATACGTTGTTTTCTGGATGAAAATCAACTTCCAGGTATATGACAACCAAAGAAGAAGGCCAAATATTGTAATGTTGTTTCCTGAGTCTTATCATTCGCGACTTCTTTCGATGCTTTTTTTCAAATGATGAAACAGAATAAAAATAATAAAAATAGATTAAAATGTATATGCTCATGTTGTTACAAGTACACACAAGAGGATCCCAATAGTATCTATCAAAATCGATTTTATATTGATAGCATTTTACAATTCTCATATTTAACAGTCCAAGACCATTAATAACTTAAGTACTTAACAATTTATGCAATTATTGAATGTTTGGGAAAATGATTCAATAATCTCAAGCCCGCCATTTTTATCGAAAAAAGGTTTTAGGGAAACGCATTAATCCATTTGATTGGCAAATTTTGATTTTCGTCGTTCCGCGTTGTTTAGATTTGTATTGGTTATGTATATTGAAACTGGTTAAACTTTCTTAAATATGTTCCCGGTTTTTACCTTAAATATTTAACCCTCTCGATCCTTCAGAACATTGTAGACTGGCCTCAGATAGAGTAAACTAGAGTATTATTTAAAAAAATTATGTTGAAAGGAATAATTCATTAGGATTGTGGTGTGTTCTTTTCAAATGTTGAAAAAAAATAATGGAGTTCTATTCAACCCCCCCCCCATGATTTGAAAAAAGTTGAAAAATGAAAAATTTCCATTTTTCAACGTTTCCTTCAAAATAGGGAAACGTTGCATA
>JACSZP010051768.1:0-14184 GCA_016161895.1 Pinna nobilis | reverse complement strand
TGACACAGACAACTTGTAAACATGGAGCAGACGTCCAAGAGGTTTCACTAGAAACTTTTCCTATTCGGTATAATAAAATAAATAGTGCCCTTGTCTGAGGGGAATATGGAGGATTGTTTCCCCTCGAGAACATTATCTTCCCTCGCCGATAGGCCGATAGGCGAGGGAAGATAATGTTCCCTCGGGGAAACAATCCTCCATATTCCCCTCAGACAAGGGCACTATATATATTATTATACCTCATTGATTAAAGGCAGTTGGTGATTGGTTGAGAGCTGTTATGTGTCAGGGTGACAAAACATCGTGTATCCCTCGTGTGCGGAACATTACCCTCGCGTGCAGAGGTCATATTTCCCTCTTGCGAAAATCCTTGGAGTTTGTTCGACAAAGTTGTCATTCGTGTTACGGTACTGCCTGAGGTATTACGAATACAAATTCGTATGGAAGGTAAACGACTATAACAGAGAAAGCAGCTTTCGCGAAGCGAACTTACTGTTTGATTTTGTCTCAAGCGATCCTGTATAGGCCTCATGGAGACATTACTCTAAAAATTTTATCCCTTTGGCTGATTTAAGACGGTTGATAGTGTTCGTTTAGTACCGTCATTCACAATTTCCTTCGTCTACATTTGCAACAATACATCACATCTACATTGTGACGTTATAAGCCTAAACAAAAACTTTGAATGAATAAATGTAAACAAAGCATAGCGCTGCACTCTCCGAAAGGCAGTTATGTTCATTCTAAATTTGTGATTTTGAAGGAGATAGTCTTTACAGATTCTCTAATTCGGTATAATAAACAATTTATTGCTCTGCCCTCGGGAAATATGACTTGCCTTGGGTAAACAAATCTTCATATATCCCTCCAACCAGAGCAACAAATGTATATTGATAAACTGCACATAGATGCTGTACATTTGTTAGTATAGGACTTGACTATGTTTACAAACAACATTAGGGCCTCTGTGGCTGAGTAGTTAGTGTGTTTGACTTCAAATCCAAGGGTCCGGGGTTCGAGTCCGTGTACCACTACTCCACGGTTTGCTGTCCCTGTCTTTCAGATGAAACAGTAAAAACCGAGGTCCTGTGTGATAGTAGGTGTTGGCACGTTAAAGAACCCTCCCTGCTAAACGGCCAGCAGTGCCGAGCACAGGCAAACACACGGTGACATCTCCATATGAGTGAAATATTCTTGAGTGGTACGTTAAACAACAATACAACAACAACAAACATTAAATCACTTGTCACCTAGTGGTTAGAATGTTTGATCCTTATGAGGGAGGTCTGGGGTTTTAATCAAGACCAGGACAAACCAAAGTTGTTAACATTCATAACAACTTTCTCTTGACTATAAACACTTGGCATTTGAAGTCAAACTTGCTTGTTGTTCTGATATGACCTCTAAAACCAATATACCTGTACTGACTTTAGTTGTAAGATTATTTTCATGGGACTTTAAAAAAGATATCCTGTATCACAGTACTAGGTTTGTATGTCAAAGATTGCTCAATATCATAGTTTGACATCCCTAATATTTCAATATTTGACCACTGAAGTAATAATTTAATATCAATTTGTTATAGGGTTCTAGAGTGTAATGCTGCCTTCTACAGTTTTGAACCTACCACCATCAGTGTAGAATTCACCACAAATGTGATAGAGAGGCTTGGTATTCGATTTATAATCACAGAATCTGAGAAATTACAGGTAAGGTACACACGATCTGACTTAAGAAATTGTGTAAAGTACAATAGACTCTGTCTAAACCGATCATCAATGGGACAGGAAAATTTGTCCGGTTTAGACAAAATCCGGATTGCACAAAACACAATATTTTCAGTAAATTTCTAAATTCTTTTACTGGTAAAACTTTGAATATCAGTTAAACTTGAAAGATCTGGTACTTTTTTCGATAAGACTTTTAATCATAAACCATCCATAAGAAATCTACGAGAAAATATCAACAAATTATATTTTTATTAACACTAATAATTGTCACGGGCCGCACATCCATAAACTGCGTACCCGAATGTTTACGCCATATGCATGTTAAATGACCTGGATACTGATATCGTCAATGTCCTCATATAAATACCCTGTGTGGCACCCCGTGCACTCGATTGAGTAAGTCAAACAATAGATCTACATGCCTCAAAAAGGTGTGAACAAGTGATTACACAGTCCTTTGTTTTCTCACCGCTACATTTACCACTCGAGGTAATTTATCCGGAATGGAAAGGTGCTTAAGGCATTAATTGTAACGCAAACAATCTCAAAATACGTCCGGTTTTCAGAATAGACAGAATCCGTATTATACAGAGTTTACATACTAATGAATAAGAAAGAAAATGCTGGGACCAAATGATTTCGCCCGTATGGACAAGAATCCAGATTCAACAAAGGCCGGTTTATACAAATTCCACTGTAGTTAAAAAAAAATTTCTTCATAAAATAAATATAAAAAACTTTTCTGATTTCCATTAACAATTCTGATTCAGAGTTTGAAATCTTTATCATCACAACTGGCAAATGCATGTAACTAATCATATGGTCCTCACTTAAGGCTCTTTTTTGTGTCTATAACTGCAGGATAGTCTTGAACATTGAGTACCACGCATATGTATGGTATGGTATTGTTGTTTAACGTCCCACTCAAGAATCTTTCATTCATATGGAGACGTCACAGTGTGCCGGTGAAGGGCTACAAATTTTGCCTNNTCCGTTTTTACTGTCTCATCCGAAGGATAGGGACGGCCAACCACAGAGTGGCGCTGACGCGGCTCGACCCTGTATCTTCCGATTCGCAATCGAACACGCTAACCACTTGGCCACGGAGGCCCTCCCCCCATGCATATGTTGACCATAGGTTCAGGTGATTTGAGACAGGCTGCATATTTGTACTCAGAATTTTCTTCATATTTTCATTTACATGTATAGTTATTGTTGCATTATAATATCTTAGGCCACCTAAAATGAATTCTCTTGTTCTCAGGCCATTTTTTCCTAAAACAAATGCTTGCGGAAGTCTTTTTATTAATCTTTTTATTGATGAAAAAAACATACAGGGGCGGAATTTTTTCCCCAAAATTTTAATGTTCTGTAAATAATCCAGGAATTTCCATCGTCCAAGTCCTAATTAATTCCTTCTTAAAGTAGTGTACAATTCTGTCAATATACATCCATCGCAGAAGCTTTAATTATATAATTGCCTGTAGACGGATGCTACACAGGCCATGTTTTTAGTTTCCTTGTGTATTTGAGTCATTGTCAATTAAATGCTTGTGTATGCAGTTAAAAGTTTTAATCATTTTACTGACTAAGAAGAGGCACAACTAATATACGTACTGGACTCAGCCAGACAGGATACCACAATTCCAGATTTTATTTTATTGAATTCTTGATAAAATTGGTAATGCGGTTGCTTTCAAGATGATGTGCGCGGGCCTAAAAATTGTAATTCTTATTTTATTTGGCCTTACTCATGAATTTTTCACTCATCAAAATGTCTCCTACTGCCAATAAAGGGCTTCAAGTTTTGGCCTGTGCTCAGCACTTAACACCATTAAGTATTATAGGATCTTTAACATGCCAATGCTCACTGTGGCATGGGAGCTTAGTGTTTACTGTTTTATTAAAAGGACAAGAAAAGCTTACCACCTGCAAGACTCAAATGCTAGGCCTATCAGTCTAAAGACAAAAACTTTAATGGTCTTCATGCACAGTAGAAAAACCAAGTTACAATGGAGCCTCATTAATCTGGACACCAATAATTCCGATGTTTCACTTTCTGGATGACATTTCTAGGGAACATGATTTTCAAATTGCATTGGCCATTATGATAGGTATGTTTCAGTAATCAGATACTTCATTTGGCTTGGGAAGGAAAGTGTCCAGATGAATGAGGTTCTACTGTACTTGAAGTCCCATTCATTGGGCATCTTTTCAAACATTACTTTTTTCACTTTTCATATGAATTAACCATCACCTCTTGTGCTACAACAGAAAATTGAACAGCTGATTTGTCGATTTGATGGAGAGATGAGGACAGATCCTGCCTTGGTCAGCTTAGATATTATTATTATACATTTAAAACATATAAAAGCACAGCATCAGAGTACCTCTTTGGCTTACTGCATCACAACTTCAGGAACAACTGGCAGTCCAAAAATTGTCAAGGTGCCTCACACCTGTATTATTCCTAACATCGTACATTTAAGGTTGGTATTTTATCTTTGTTTACATAATACAGTTGAACATCTCTTACAGAACACCTCACTTAGGACACCACCTTGTGATAAAGATCATCAAAATGTAGTCTGCCTGTATGAATCTCACTTAGGAGACCACCTCAATAAGCAGACAAATTCAGCTGGTCACTTTGGTGGTCTTAATAGTGAGGACTATATCAACATGAAAGGGGTTAAACATTTTTGTTTTTCTACATATAGTAAGGTATTCTGGCTCTGAACAATTTTCACTAATCATACAACAAATTTATCAGTCACAAAAACACTTGTATTTTTTAGATAAGTTGATAATATTATAATAGTAACAGAAATATGATGCATGTTTCGTTTTAAAAGTTGGACACATTAGTTTCCGAGTTCAAATTCAACTCTCTAGAGTATGTGAGTTGCTGACAGTAAGTTTTTAGCCCTTACCCTTAGACAGAGAAGCGATAAGTTCATTTATCAATTATGTCAAGGATTACAATTTTGCCATGTTTACGATTTTCAGATCTTTATTTCAAATGAAGCAAGGGGATGTAATATTCTTAAGTTCACCCTTGACCTTTGACCCCAGCCTCGTGGAAGTTTTTGTCACCCTAGGCAGTGGAGCCTGTCTACTTATTGTGCCACACTTCATAAAAATGATGCCACATAAATTGCTGAATATGTTGTGCTACCGACACCAGGTTACAGTTCTCCAGGTGAATGTCTTGTAATATACCACTTATTTATCCTAGTTAGTCATTATACAATTATGGACTTCTGTGGTGGTGAATATGATGTGATATGAACCTCAAAGATGCGATATTGACCTCGGCTCTAGTTAAGGTCAATATCAAGATTTTTGAGATTCATATCACATCATATTTACCAACACAATAGTCCATAATTGTTTTATTATATATTCCAGTGCCATACTCAGGGTTCAGATTGCAAATTCTTATGCTATGGTACAAACTACCAAAACATGAATTCAATGCAACATAAAGTTTTGCGCAATTGTGCATGTGTTGTAGGAAGCAAAAGTTGATTCCTCGTGATCTTTTTATAGAAATTGATGTTGCATGGAAAACTAGAGTATTCATGAAGTTTTATGAACCAGTCATGTGTACACGGTTTAACCAATAGGAACGGATATATTAATAAAGTATGAAATAATGTTATTTATCATAACCAGGGGATTTTAACTTTGCTAACAAGATTTTGCAAGCATGATATTTTTAGAAATGAATTCAAAATATTTCAGTAATTCAAATATTTACACAATCAAATTCTATCTCCAATTTACTCCCTTTCTTTGCTGTTGAATTCTGTTTAAGAGGTCATATCCAATTAAAAAAAAGATTTTGAGGAGCAGAGCTTGACAGTACAAATCATCAACATGAGTATACAAATGTAGTGAAAATGAAAAGTTCTGAATGAGGTCATAGAGTTTGACCTGTCCATTGGGCTTCATTAAACACCATCAGTGCAGATTGAAACTCCTGTCCTCATGATGAGACCGCTAACACACTAACCACGGACCTACAACAGCTCTGTGTAATTATGTAAATAATCATCATATAATATTTCCAATTAAGATTCCAGTATTAACTTCATTTTAAATAGACTACCACTCACCACTTGTAGGCCACTCCATCACTTGTAACAAGAATGGACAATGAGACACTATCCACCTGTCTCTTAGGACCAGCTTCAAATCTGCGGATACTGGCCCTGGGAGGAGAGAAGTTCCCTCCCTTGTCTGTCGTCAAAAAGTGGAGATCATGTCAGAACAGAACAAGATTCATAAACCTGTATGGCATTACTGAGGTGTCCTGTTGGGCTATGTATTATGAAGTAACAGAAGCAGACTTCAGGTTCAGTATTATCATATATGAGGTTTAAGTTAATATATAGCCCACATTCATGGTAATGGTAAGCTTATAAAGCCCCACCCTTCATCAGAGGTTCATTATCTTTCATTTATCCTTAAACAATTTCTGGCATTACCTGTACTCTTTCTCAGACAGTGCGGAATGATCTTTCTCAAGCTTTCCTAAATTCCAGGATGGGTCCTCTTGAGGGCCAAGTTTGAATGCCACAATTTTGGACTTCTAAGGAAGAATCAATGTTATAAAAAGAAATCCTTTTTTTTCTATTTCTTAAAAGGTACTGAAGGGGTCTTCCTCAAATCTTGCAAAATATCCCCTGGATGTTTTTTTTTGCATGCCTAACTTAGGGAGAAAAAGATTTGAAATTCTATTTTGCATATCGCAGAAGATAGCACTAAAAAAGGTCTAATGATGGTGGGTATCATATTCCTTCTACTAGTAGAATCTCAAGTTAAATTGTACTTGTGTCATATATGAACTATATACTTCTTGTGGCATTTATTTTAGAAATCTGCTTGCTTTGTCTTACCTTCACAATTAAAGTGTCAAGGGCATATTAATATATCCTTACTCCCTCAGGATACAGAGACATAGTTTGTCTAGCTATCTGTGGCTACAGTTTTTGAGCTACATATTCCACATTTTGCAGGATGATTATGCACATACATTATGTATCTTACAATCATTAATAAAAAATTAATATGATTATACGTTTTCAGAAATGAGTTGGCAGAAGTTCCCCTTGGACAACCATTATTGGGAACCAATCTTGTAGTATTGGACAGACATGGCAAGGAGGTTTCGGAAGGTGAAGGACATGTCTATATAGGTAAATGAAACAATTCTCAAGTACTTTGCCTGCAAAAAAAATCCCATAATGTAAACTGTCAAATATTTCAGAAAAGTCTAAAGTTTTGGATATGAAAATTACAGATACCAAGGCATCAATCATCAGAAGAAAGAAGAGAATATTGGACAAACATGGTCAAAGATTTGAAAATCCAGAGGTGGGATCAGGTGCCATGGAGGTGTAAACATTTCATATTGACTGGCCACACCCTCCACAAGTCAATCTTCTGATGATGACACATATTTTCACCAGTACGATAGCAATTCATATGAAATAGGGGAGATATACATGTATATAAAGTGGAGGCTCAATAATTCGTACACTTGTATTCCTAAGCAAATTGTCCGGGTAAATGAAGCATCCGGATTATTGAAACGTATAGGGATATTTCATAGGGCGTCGATAGCAGAGTAGTCAAGGTATCATCCTTATATCATATGACTCCGCTCCAGTTCACATCTGACAATGGTCAGTTCTGATTATGTGAAAAACCTTGCCCTGTTTACTTGTGGTAGACTGGTGGACTTTAACAGGATACATTTGTAGTCCTTGTATCTCCTCCACCACTTAAAAGCACCATTTGACCAAAAGACTGTTCAGGCTTACATTAACAATACAAAAACAAACAAATAAAGAAAATAATCCAAAGTGAAAGGTGACTTTTGCAGTATAACCTTTATTTTACATTGATAATCCCATAACTCCAGTGTGATGTCTGTAGTGTTCCTTTTCCAGAGAGCCAGGATAGAATCTGTTGCATTGACGATGAGAACTGGGAAATGTTAAAGGGGAAAGTTAGGAGAGACACAGGTGACATTGTGAAAATTGGAGCAGATAAAAACGTCATTTTTGTTTGTCGGAAAGACAAACAGATCAAGAGAAATGGCCAGAGAATTAACCTAGTGGAAATAGAACAAGTAAGTTCAGAAGCACAGCGGGGCCACTGTCACTCAGTGGTTTGTGCGTGTTTGCTTTCTGATCGTGAGGTCATAGGTTCAAATCAGTGCAACGCTGCGGTTGGCTGTCTCTGTCTTTTGAATGAGAATTTAAATGGAGACATCACTGTATGCCGCTGATTAGCACTTTTGACCATTAAAAGGGTGGTGCAGTGTGGCAAGAATTGAATCCCACAACTTCACAATCAGAAGGCATGATTTTCACTGAGCCACAGGAATCCCAACAAGATTTGTTGTCTAAAGTTCTATAGAGCCTGGTTCTAGACCACAAACACAGACCCTAAATTGAAATGTTCTTAAACCACTTATGGTAGTCTGTTTAACCCTGTTACTCTATCAAGCTAGAATTTCTACTTCATAAAGCTATACTTACTGACTTCTTAATACCCACCTTGCTATTAACATTTTATTTCACTATATTTAAGGCTTTCTATTTTGACTCGACTACCTATCCTCTTCGCTCCTAGTGGCGCATAAGGCAAATTTTGAAGAAGTTGTTGTTGTATTGTTGTTTAACGTCCCACTCAAGAATATTTCACTCATATGGAGACGTCACCGTGTGCTGGTGAAGGGCGACAAATTTTGCCTGTGCTCAGCACTGCTGGCCATTGACTAGGGAGGGTTCTTTAATGTTCCAACCCCTACTGTGACACGGGACCTCAGTTTTTACTGTCTCATCCAAAAGACTAGAATGGCCAACCGTGGAGTGGAGCTGTGGGATTTGAACCCTGGACTCTCTGAATTGAAGTCAAACGCACTAACAACTCGGCCACAGAGGACCCTTTGAAGAAATGCTTAAATGACCTTGTGATCTTGACCTTGACCTAATCTGATACACAGTGTTTTGTGAACATGTCACAATTGCAATTATTACATCACATTGCCACAATTCACAATTCTTTGTTTAGTTTATGATTCATAATTCTCACACATTTAGGTTGTTGCCAAGTCTAGTGCTGTCAAAGATTGCAAGGTGCTCTACGAAAAAGGACGATTGCTGGTGTTTGTGAACCAATCGGAAAACACATCTAGCTGCACTGTCACTGATGTCATAGCAACAAGGATCAGGAAGTCTCTGCCATCACACTACTGGCCTGATGACATCATTAAGATACAGGAAGTTCCAGTAACCAGACATGGTAACAGAATCAAATGAAATCAGTATTTAGGGAAGGGGTCTTGATGGAACTGACCTAACACTTTGTAAATATAATGGAATTAAAGTTTAAAGCTGAAATAAGGCTTTTATAATAAAGACTGAGGTAGAGTATATCTGATTGGTTGGAGATTGAGCATATATACAAATGTTGTCGTTTAGCATTCCACTAAAAAATCTTGAAATGCTTGTTAAGGGCTTCAGTTTTGGCTTATGCTCTGCTCTTTAGGTCAATGGATGTGAGGGTCCTATTAACCTACTGTGACATAGAACTTCATTTTTTCTGTGTTTCATCTGAAGGAATGGAAAAATCAGCCATGCTTCCACTGAAAGTGAATTGGACCCTGAATCTCTTGGTTCAGAGATGAGTGTTCTTCTCTGGAGCCAGGATAAGTTCTCACATTTGTCAAATAAATGAGTAATTTGTGATTGTTGAAAAATTAAAGATCTTCTTGTTTTCTTGCAGGAAAAACTGACTACAATGCTTTATGGAGGCTGGGAGAGAGGAGCACTGCCAAAAAGTATAGCACACTGGTTAGAGAGAGGAAGACATATGAATTAGTTCTACAAGTCTGGAAGGTATACTAGTACTAAGAACTCAAAATAAAGCCCGGGGCCCTTTTCACAAAAAATCTTACGATCAAAATCACTCGTAATCGTAAGTTAGCAATATTTCAATTGATCATATTTTGTACATTTTACGATAGAATTGACCAGTTTTGGTGAAATTTGGTTTAGGTCAATGATATAAATCAGATTGTGACTGTTTTCATTTATTTACATTTAGAGTTTGTCAAATAAACAATAATAATCCATACACTTACGACTAAGAGTGATTTTTATTGTAAGATTCTTTGTGAAAAGGGCCGCTGGATATTACTGTTCCCCAGGCAGACATCACTCTACTGGGATGTTGGAAATTCTGTCATTTACTGTGGGTTGCTCATTTTGTATGAGACATTGACAGTTTAAGCTTAAGCTTGTAAATCCAATATTTGATATGACGTGCCCTTTAAGTAAACCTGATAAATTAGCATTTAAGTTTTGAGCAAAGGTGGATTGAGTTGTGAGTACTTTCATGGCTATTTGGTGGGTTAGCCGTTTTTTGGCCGGATTTTGAAACAAAATCCAGCTTATAGAATGGCTCTGTCGGTCTGTCTGCCCGTCCATCCGTCTGCGTCAACAATTTGGTTTAGCTCTTGCGTTTAGATCCGGTGTGGGAAGACCATAGGTAATTTCTCTTTGAAACTTCACTTGCAGATAGACCTTGATGAGTACTACCCAACACAACCTTTATTTATTATTTTTGAGGAAGGGATAAAAAAATTGGGATGGACTGTCAGTGTCTACAATTTTGGGAATACCATAAGTCATATCTCTTTGAAACTACACATGTAGATAGACCTTGATGAGTTAGAGTTCTACCCATCACAACCTTTATATTTTTATTTTTTGAGGGGGGATAAAAAAGAATTGGGGGTGAACTCAGTGTCAACAATTATGGGAATACCATAGATGGTATCTCTGAAACTATACATGTAGATAGATCTTGATGAGAACTTTAATCACAACTTTTGCTATTTTGAATTTTGGAGGTGAATTAAAGAAGTAATGAGGGGCGAAGATTGAGTTTACATGTGTTCTATATGAACCTATGAATAATTTTTAATATTTCATTATGACTTGAATTAGAACAGTTTAAAAGAATTTAGTAATATATTTACATGTACTTGTTGAAAGTAAGAGGGGGATCAAACGAATGATTTGGGATGGACTGTAATAATAGGGGATTGACTGTCAGTGTAACAATTTTGTTTAATTTCTGTCAAGGCACGCAATCCAGCCATACCGTCTTTAGCGGTTTCTTGTTTAGAAATATCAAATCAGATTGCATCCTGTGGTATAAAAATTACTACCTTTGCATTTTTGTTGTGTGGGTATTTTTTGAATGACCATGGCTTTGGCACCATAGAAGGTTTGAAACTACCAAGCGATATATTGTATTGCCTCCATATCTGCTGTACCCAGGAAAGTAAACCTGGATAATTGAATCATACTGAATACTGAACTTTAATTAAATCAAAAGCTGGAGTTAATTCTGAATCTCTTGACAATTTGTAATGTTTATAGTGCCCAACCCAAAGTACTTTATGTTCAGAAGATTAATATTAACCCTTTCAACCCCAAGTATCAGAATGGTATGTTCTTTTCTATTGTCTGGACCAGTCAATTTCGGTCTGTGGTGTTGAAAGGGTAAAACATCCAATGTTGGGAAAAACACACATAGATGGTGGGCCATTAGTGCATTAACCACTACAGGTCATAAAATTGATTGGTCCATGATAATAGAATAGAGGATAACATTTGGATACTTGGGGTTGAAAGGGTCGATTCAATACTATTTGAAGAATATTTATACATGTACTAATTTTATCTCTCCAGGATGTGTTGGAAATAGACCACGTAATGGAGTCTGATAATTTTGTAATGAGTGGTGGAGACTCACTCTCAGCCGTTCTGATGAATGATAAACTTGAGACTGCTCTAGATAGACGGTTACCACGGCTACTGGAATTAGTATTGAACAAAAATTTTGGCGATATTTTTTCATACATAGAAAAAGAAGTAGGTTGTAAAAAGAGTGAGATTGGGTCAAAAAGCAGATTTCATCGCAGGAAAAAGCAACTGAATTTAGTGGAAGAGAATGGGAAGAATGAAGGCAAGGATGCCCCAAATGAGAAGTCTAGTGTTTATAATGTTTTATCTAACAATAATACTCCTGTGCCAGATAAAAGGAGAAAAATTAACAGTGATGTTACAGTAGATGAGAAATCCTCTCCTCCTTGTGAAGGGTCAAGCAGACAAGGATCAAAACATACAAAAGATCAAGATTTCTCTTTCAACGAGAGCTTTGGACTTTACTCGCTTAGCAGGTGTAACAAATATTTCTCTTGTAGCAGACATTTTGAACAAGTTGGTGATATTTATTATGTGGGAAAGGACAGGAGTTTTGATGAGAGTATTTGTGTAAATAAGCACACTTTTGGTAATGTTACAGAGGAGGGACATAGCATAGAGTATAGTGGTAGGCATAATCTGAATGAGAAGGTTGAAATGCAAAGGAAAATTAGTGAAGGAGGAGGTCAATCTGAAGAGGTCAGAGGTCACAAATCAAACGTACAATGCATACAAGTCTGGAAATATGACACAGGGAAATGTGTTGATGCTTCACCATTGGTTGTTATAAACAGGTATTTGTATGGTGTGTTTTTATCATCTATGGTGCAATACTGGCATTGTACAAGTCATGTAAACTATCAATTTTCTAAAAAAATTCTAGAGGCACAATATAACTTATAAAATTGTCTAGATATTAATCAATTAGATGTCAAAATGTATACTAAAGACACACATTAAAAGCATAAATAAAGTTTAAAATGCTCTCTCTCATATGCTTTTGTTGTTTTGGACCAGGATTAGACCCTGGACCCTCAGCATGCTAGTCAAGTGTTAAAACCATTGAGAAAAAAGTCTGGCCTAAGTCTTATGGGCCTAACACTGTCTAGATTTACAACATCTTGCTTTTTAGGTTCTTAGTTCCCATTGATCTCTGTGGATCACTTATAATACCTAATACAAGTGATCCATGCTTTTATGGTTAGGACATTGATCATTATAAGAATTGTTTACTGGGAATACCATTGTTATGACCAGGCAGGGAATTGAACCCAAGACACTCATCATGTTTGACAAGCATTTTTACCCAGAATCTGTTTTACTTTAACAAAATGTTTTAATTTTAAGCAATTTATCTGAAAGACACTAAGGTAGTCCCCCCATTCCTCCTGCTTCATCTACTGTGTATGTCTTTTTTATGATTTCAGATAAAATCACTGAGCTTTTCATAAAAATTTTATCATTTTTTTTTCACAATAATTTCAGAAATGGACAACATGTGATTTATATAGGCTCTCACTCACATAAATTCTCTGCCATTGCCATGGAAACTGGACAGTTGCTATGGGAAGTCAGCCTTGGAGACAGGATAGAGTCCTCCGCCTTAGTTAGTTTATGTGGAAAATTTATTATTGTGGGTATGTTTTAACTCCTATGAAAGAGCATTTTTCTTCATTACATTTTTACCTGTGAAAGGGTAATATGATAATCAGAGAATAAAGATAAATTCAGAGTTTTCACGTCTCATTCAAGATTATATTTTACATGATCAAATCAAATGTCCGGGAAACAGCAGGAATTCACCTTACTTATATGCATCAGCCATATATGTTAAAATGGCGGGAAATGAATACAACCGTAATTGTGGTTTTTTTTTATTTTTTCAAACGACGATATCTATATATTGCGTGCATATTTTTTGTATTTTATCAGCTACATCCTCTAATTATATGCTGGTGCAAATGTGATATTTCAGTTTTAAATTCTGTGAAGATGAAAAATGAGTCCAAATGTATCTTTAAAGGAAAATGCAGGAACAAATATAAATGTATGCTAAAGATGAACAAGAGGGACTTCCACTGTAACTGTAGAGTACTCTTTTTCCAGGTTGCTATGATGGTGGAGTTTATGTATTGAGTATCTCAAGTGGAGAAATACTGTGGGTATATAGAACACATGGTGAGGTCAAAAGTTCACCTGTTGTGGATCCTGTGACATCATTGGTCGTCGTTGGATCACATGACCAGAATCTCTTTGCACTCAGCATGGAGGCGAGTCATCTTGAATATAATTATACCCCCCGCCAACAAAGTTGTAGGGGGGTATACTGGATTCACCATGTCTGTCTGTCCGTCTGTCTGTCTGTCTGTCCATGTATACCGCACCATAACTCAAGTACCCATGGGTCTACAAATTTGATACTTCACACATGGGTTGCCTATGACTCAAGGAGGATCCCTATTGATTTTGGGGTCGGAAGGTCAAAGGTCAAGGTCACAAGACTGTTCCTTGAAAATGGTTTCTGCACAATAACTCAAGTACCTGTGGGTCTACAATGTTGGTACTTCACACATGGGTTGCCTATGACTCAAGGAGGATCCCTATTGATTTTGGGGTCCAAAGGTCAAGGTCACAAGACTCTGTTCCTTGAAAATGGTTTC
>JACSZP010051767.1:0-12979 GCA_016161895.1 Pinna nobilis | reverse complement strand
GGGGGGGGGGTTCTCTCACTTTTGCACTTAAAGTGTTTTCATTCTTATGTTTTGTGAGGAGTAGCAATGATAAGTACATTTTGAATTACTTAGACAGATAATCAGATAGATGACCAACAGCAGGAAATTTTATAATCCCCACAGGTTACAACAAGCAGAGAATATTAATAACTTAGCTAATGATATGACTACACAAATCATTAACTGGTCAATATTTTTAATTTGCTAACCAATTATCCTTAAGATGTATTTTCTGAACGTGTCATTAGTCTTACCAGCAGTTTTTTCTTTATCATCTAAAAGTTTATGACTCTCTCTCTCTGATAATAAAGGAATGAAATCCATAATCCATGTCTCATTCTGACTATTTGGCTGGACCTTTACAGCATCAGGTGGAACTTCTAAGTCTCGATGTACGTGAGGTATGTAGCGCAAATGAAAGTCTTCTTCACATCTTTTAACATCAGTATCTGTCTCTGAAATCCTTCCTTCTCGACAACCCATAGCATGACTTGATCCTGAAATGTTAGGGATTGAACAATGTCCTCGAGATGCATGTATATTAATATTTCAACACTTTCAAGCTTCATTCTAATTATCAGTTAATAAAACTCAGGGAGGGCCAAAAGAAAATAAGGAAACATTAGACCCTAGATATATGTTGATTCCCACTATTGTTTGATCTCTATATCCCCGTACAAAAAAATGTATTTTGGTTCATTAAAGCTCTTTACATTAAACATAATGTCATAAGAAAACAAGTTCTACAGTGATAATTGTAACGGGTTAAACAAAAGTAGTAGAATTGTCAATACATTGAAAACGATTTATTCCAAATTATAACATAATCCAACAATTTTGAAATTTTTGACCAATCAGAAGCCTTAGTTTACCAATAAATACCAATGAAAGTAAAACAATCGAAATCAAAGTTAATTAAAACCATCAATATAAAAGTTTAATAAAATAGGCCAATTTTGAAATTTCCGCCAATCAGAAACCTCGGTTTGACAATAAAGGAAAACAAATTTTAAACAGTTGTAGTCGTGATCACTTGAAACCTACCAATACCAAGTTTGATCAAACACCGACATTTTTTTTAATTTCGTCCAATCAGAGACCTCGGTTTACTGATAATAAAAGCGAAATCTTGACAGTTTAAATCTCAGTCTTTTTAGATCTATACAAAGTTTCAACAAAATCTACCAACTTTTAAATGGCATTTTTTTGAAATTTCGTCCAATCAGAGACCTCGGTTTACTGACAATAAAAGCGAAATCTTGACAGTTTAAATCTCAGTCTTTATAAATCTATACAAAGTTTCAACAAAATCTACCAACTTTTAAATTTCGACAAATAAAATTGGCCTAGGCGACATTTTTCTTGTGACTTTACATACATTGCACACATGTACACTTCTAAATCTACACTCATTGTAAGTTCCGTTAGAAACGGACAAGAAGTTTCAAAGAAAAGCCCGAGGAATGTTTCTCCAATCAGAGGCCTTGGTTTGCCTAGATACCATTTTACATTGTCCCTATTTGCACATCTAAACATATATGGCACGCCGATCTCTTCAAAACTATTTTGAATACATAATTGGTGAATAAACAACACAACGAGAAAACAAATGAACGAAAATATGCACTGAAACCTAAAACACACACCTGAATTAAAAAATACACAGCGGTAATTTATAAAAACACAGCGAGATTTAAGATTAACACATCGAAAATCTAAAATACACATTCGGATTAATAAAAATAACAAGAGGATTTAAAAGAAACATCACTAGGGTTTGAATCTTAAAATTTATACAACGAGGTTCAGACTATAAAAACACAAGGAGAAACGGCTATTTTTTCACACAATGAGAATTGTGTGCACCGTTCTCGAGCATGTATACCAATCTTGGTCATTTCAAAGCTCTGAACATCATTCGGAACTTAATAAGTCATTAGACTCATTCGTAAGCGGTTTAAAGGACGGAAATGTCTGGGCCTATAGATCATACGGATTCAATTTATTAATAAATTGTGCTATTTGGTCAGTCCAATAAATGAATATTAACACTACCGGATTCGTAATAAACAATTTTATTTCAAGCTTTGGTCGGTTGTATGTTAATATTTTCTCGTGTTTCGACCTAGACCTACTATTTATGATTCGAAAATCATAAAGGCCCCTGCAGCAATGTATTTTCTTTGAAAAATGATTTTTATGAAAAAAAGCCAGAGGAGGATGCAGAAATTCGGTTTGGGAGAGTATGGCGTATATTCTTTCATCGGGGCATTACAGCTGGTACTGGGTCGTTATAAGACATTGAAGTCGTGGCGGAGGTCCAGGGGGTATCCTACCCCCCCCCCCCCCCCCCCTCCAAAGCTTGCGGTTTTTAACTCATTTTGACAATAATTTCTGACATAAAACTTATTGCACTTATGCACATCCAGATGGGTGCCCAGGGGAACGTAGGCTCCTGCATACGCAAACCTAGGAAAAGCGGCCGGGGTGAAGACCTCGATTATTATCCCTAAGGGTATTTTTAAACCCCCCCCCTAAAAAGGAAAGAAAAGAAAAAGAAAAGAAAAGAAGGGGAGCAGGTTGTGTTTACTGCCTAGGAGAAATTTATTTGTTTTGCTTTTTTCCAAAATAGACTTACCGTTTATTGTGGGATTTAATTTGATGAGTTTTTGGGCACTGCATGTCTGGCAAAGAAGCTTGACTTTGTTGTAATATTCAACTTTCGACAATTCACTCAACATTGTCATATATACCAACTACCTTCTTCGAACACATACAAATCATTTCTCGGCGTGAAAAAAGAAGGTGTTCCCGAGTATGGTGACAGAACGGCGTGCCATAAAAATATAAATATATCAAATTTTGAATAAGGCAATGTTCAATTTTTGAACTATCAGAAGCCTTGGTTTATCCTGAAAAGAAGTTGAACAAAAGTAGTAGAATTGTAACAAAATCCAACAATTTTGAAATTTTCACCAATCAGGAGCCTAACTGCGTTTATAAATAGCAACGAACTCTTTTCATTTGTGAAAATCTCTTGACAAACTTAGGTTTGGCACTATTTCACACGCAACTGAATAACTCTACCCACTCTTTGTATTAGCATAATGAGCATATCCCATATTGAAATATGAGATTGCTTTATACCTTTTTATATCTCTTATTTGTTACTGTATATCATGTACAAATAGCAAATGCAGAAAAAAAATCAAAGAAATCATAATTACAGCCCTTTTTCACTGTTATCGATTAAAATACTATTACAAGTAATCGACAATTATGTGATTAATGATATTGTGCAATTACTCTGCAAATTGTAATCGATTACAGCCGATTACGATCACTCGATTACGATTACCCCATCCCTGGTCAGAACTAGTCACTCACCTGTATAATGGTCATCGTGTACGGGACCCGGTTTCAGTTCCAAGCTCCGAGTTCCGTTTAAGGAACACAATGCACCAAGCCGTGTGTGGCGCCAACTTCCGCAGCTCTCGGTTTAGCGAAGTAGCCTTCCAATGCAAAGCTGAAATACGCAGGAGAGCTACTTCACACTGGACACCGTCGACCTTCGATATCAGGGGAATGCTTCTGCATTCAGGCGAGAACTGCGGGGCGGCCAACGCCGAACATCGACCGCGAGTGAAGGCTGACTCGCTCAGCGGAGAACTCGGAGGCCGCGACACAGAGCTTGGTGCATCGAGTTCCTTAAACGGAACTTGGAACTGGTACCGAGTTCCGTTCCGTTTACGGAAATAGGAATGATACTGAGTTTCGCTCTTAAAATGGTCAGTCCTTGTCATTTGCATGCACAACGGTCAGACAGGTAACTCGCCTGTATGATGGCCAGTTATAGTCATTCGCCTATGCGTATGGTCATAACTGGTCACTTACCAGTATTATGGTCAGTATTGGTCACTCATCTATACAATTGGTTAGTACTGATCACTCAACAATATTATGCCCAGTGCTAGTCAATCAACTAAAAATATAGTCAGTATTTGTCACCCATATAAAGGGCAATAGACGTTGTTGGTCATTATTGGTCACTCTCCTATCTATGAAAATGGTTAGCTTTGTTCCTCCCTCCAAAAAAAAAAAACGATACTGTTGTCTTTTCCTACATCACACACATAAGATAAAGGTCACACAAAACCTGTACGTAATTGGCAACAAACCTGTAGTGAAACAAATTATATTCCTCTAACTTTACACAGATTAGGTAGGATATGGTACATTCATTAAATCAAAACATATTTTGTTTACCGTCCTCACCTTGCCAGTTTGACTGCTCTTCTTCATCTTCATCGTCCGTTGTCTGCACTGGCATATATCCTCCCTTACCTGAAATCAGATTCAATTAATACAAAATATTTATCGTATTTAATACTTCTCTTCAGTATTTGATGGATCTGTATTTACTATATTTTTGGAATCATACTATATGTCTCCATTTTTTTTTCATTGGCATTAACTGGTTCAGCAATTCATTGATTTACTATTTTTAAAAATGAATAAAACAATGTTGCTGCTATTATAATTTTAGGATTATTTCAAGTAGATTTTTTTATGGAAGGTCAAACATAATTGCTGACGTTTTGCAATAAAAAGTATAACAGGGATATTAATGATATTGAGAACGGTTTTTAAAAGGTCAGGATAGGATGAATGACTTAATTAAACTCGCAAAAGATTTTTCTATCCAAAATTTACTAAAGTTGCGATATTGGTTCATGTGTGTCACCTCTTTAAGCTCATTTCACTAACAATGCTCACCTTTACACCTTTTCAGACGATGTCCATTTTCTTCGTCCCTTGTTTTCACTGCTGAATATCTGTAGCCTTTCTTGCCTGCAGTTAATTTATAATTTTAAGTTTATTTATAATTTTAAACAAAATATTTGCTATTTGTTGTTGTTGAATAATTGTTTTACATTCCACTTAGGAATCGTTCACTTGCAATGCTGTCGGCTAATTCTGCGCACCTAAGCACATTTATCTCGATTATATCAGTTTGAAAATGAACGCGGAAATTAAGTTTGTGCCCAAGTTTTAGAATGATCTTAAATACTTCAGATCGATGTAAATTATTCAAATTTTTACTATTCAATCTTTCACCTTTCACGGAAATTATATAGATACCGTAGTGTCAATGGACGGATATGAGGTCGGCTAATTATGCGCATCGTTCAAGATGTAATCTTTGTCATCCAAAACATGGTCGATGTAAGTAGGTAACACGTCGATGATGCCGCTGGTGCTGTAGTATAGTTTATTTCAAGAAGTACGCTGTTAGACTAGATTTTAAAAAAGCGAGTAATGCTGTGTTAACCTCTTCAACGTTTCACAAGTTATGACGTAATATTTCATACACGCGCAAAATTAACCGACATGAGTTTATAGATACTTCACTTTGTGTCGATGAAGAGCAACACCTTTTGCCTATGCTCGGCGCCTATGACCGTAGAGTAGGGAGGGTTCTTCAAAGTGCCTATTCCTACTGTTACACGTGATTCATCAGAAAGACATGGATAACCAAACGCACCGCACCTCTCGATTGGAAGTCGAACACGCTACCACGAGGCCTAGGCAGTCCCTGTTTGCCAGTACAGTACATCCTTAATTGTGGTAATGAAAGGCCAATGATTTTGCCTATGATCGTCACCTATGACTCTTGAGCAGGTTTTATTGAGCCATCTTATGTAACACGTAACCTTGCTTTTTGTTATCTCAACCAAAAGACAGGGACAGCCAACCTTAGTATAGCTTACATAAAAATCAACCTTAAAACAAAAGACGGTAACGTTAACCACTAGTCAATGGCGGCCCCACCAGCACTCTCTTAAGAACTTCGGATTCCTAGATTCCTATTACATTAAAATGAACCTAAGATTTCTATTACACTTTAAGGAATTGGGTTTTTGTATTCAATAAATATGCAAAATGTACCTGCAACGGATCAAATATGCGTTCCCTGTTGCCTAAATGATTGATTCAAATGTCATTTTAAGGGAATTACTTTCTGTGAGTTGCATGGTTCATTTTAGGAACTAATCCTTTTGTTTAGTAAAAATTCTAATTCTTATACAAATCTAAACAACCCTTATATACATGTATGTTTATTGGAGAATATGATATAAATCTTTAATTCGTGATTGTTGGCTGTTCCTTGAACTTTGGATGAGACAGTGGAAACCGAGGTCCCGTGTCACATTAGCTGTTGCTTCTCCCTTCTCAATGACCATAATAGATGAGCACAGGCAAAATTTGTCGCACACGGTAATGCCTTCATAGTTTTGAAATATTATTTGTTATTCTCAGAATACTCAAGGTTTAGTAGAATTCATACAAAGCAGTCTTTTTGAACACTTAATATCTTTCTTCGTGTTTTGATGACCTTTTTTCTTTTAAATCACCTTGCAGTTGATCGCTCGACATTCTCGTTCACCTCGATTCATGTACAATGTTTCAACATTATACTGCGGATAACATAGTGCACTTTTTATTGCCGTCAAGAAAAGCGGTCGTTCATATTATTCAGCGGTCAATACCTCGTGAACGTTGAAGAATTCTCGTCATTACTAGTCATATGGCGCAGAAACGAGTTATCAGCTACATTTATTAAGTCATTTACCAATCAGATTGTTTTCATTCTAATTGGAGGTAAGTTACATGTGCTTTTGGCTAAGAAAACTCAATTGACCCTAATATTCTGCAAGGTGAAGACAAAATGCTTTAAAATAAAATGTGATTGAATTTGATATAAGGATATTCTCTGTTGTTTTGCTATTAAATATGTTAATATGTCTTAGAGTGTCTTTTAAATGACATAACCATAAATTCTTAGACATTTTTACAAATCAAGTTTTTGACTTTAGGAGTTGGACTTTAATATTTGACCTTGCCCCCATAGAGATGCCGCTTTTCACTGATACAATACATAAGGCTTTTCTTATAACATTGAATTTGACCGTTAAACAATCTTCTTAAGATTTGATTATGAAGCCCATCCCCCACAAACAGCCAGTATAAAGCAAAAAAGCAGTAAAACTGATGCATGATTTTGGAAGCAAAGTTAACAAGCAGAGTATCAAAATCGCCGCCTGCCTCTTTGAGGGGTAGCATTTGCGTGAATCAAAATCTAGGTTACTGCTGCGATAACTTATGAGCGAAACACAGCCTCCATGTCAAAATTTGATTTTGTTATTGACCTTTGATGTTTTGAGCAAGTTCATTGAACACAGGTGTTCATGAGAAACATGTGAAGTACAATCCAGCTCTTTCAATACTCGGAAGAGATGTGATCAACATATTTGAGAAAGATCTCGATCATTGACCTTAGGATAAAAAAAGATCAGTGCGCAACTGTATGTAATGAGTAATATTCGTTTGAAAGGGATATGGGCAAGCTAAGATTTAATGTGAAAAATCCAAAATAATTTTGATCTATGACCATTACACCAGGTTAGTTGCCAGCGTAAATTTACAAAGGGGTTTAGATGATATGTCTCTGGATGCAAACATAAATGCATGCATTGAAGACAAAAAAGCGGAGGACATACGCTCCTCAAAAATAAATGTATCGGAAAGCATAAAAAACTACATATACTATATCGATAGTATTAAAACAGGAATAAAATTTCTAATGCATGCACCTCCTTTCATTTTTTTTTTAAACTTTTGAAACATCCAACAAAATATTTATGCTGTAGCTGTCTTAACTAGATGAGATATCAAGAAAAACAGGATATTAAATCAGAGGGTAAATGATTGAATGGACAGATTAAAGGATAGTGAAAAAGTAACATGCCCAAAACTAATTGTAGCCGGTGAATAAAAACGTCATGAAATACACTATAAATCCATTGGATGGTTAACAGACAAATAATCTTTTTTTAAAAAAAAAATAACTCATACCACAATTTCTCCATATTCTGCCTTTGCTTGAGCACACACAAAATTTGCATGTGCATATCACTAACGTCTCTATCACAAGTGTTGAAATCACAGCAATGATGATCCTAAAGAAAATGTTTCAGATTTTACAATGCAATTTCTAAATATTTTGAACTACCAAAAAAAAAATTTAACAAGCAATGTTTTTCTTTATTAAGACCTCAATTTAAAATTTGATATCATCATTAAATTCAACGATTCAAGCCGCTTTGTATCAGATTCAAATATGGTTTTGCAAAAAGTACCCTGAGGAGGACTGCCATATTGAATTTGAGCAGGATCCAAATACTTTCTGAAAGTTAGCCAATTCAAAAAGTAGAGTTGATTCCTCTGGTCGTCAACCATCAGTTGTCAGTGTTTAAATGGGATTTAGCATTAACGATAAATTATGTCAATGGTAAAAAATGTAGAACATTCAAATTGTAATCTGCTCTGGAAAAAATATAAGGAAGGGGGTTTACCCTATCATTTTGTTTTATTCCCTGTTGATTCTATTGTACTAATATCCATCCTGATAACCCTATCTGTTACAAATTTTGACACAATTACCCCAAGAAAAAGTGTAAACAAAGGTAAGTATTAAATACTAAAAAAATGGAACCTAGAAGGATCTTGACGTTCAGAACGATCTTTTTCTTCTACAAGGGGTTTCCCTACGCAAGGTTTATGGGAGATCCCTTGAAAAGTTTCTCAGGAATAGCAATAACATTTTTGACTATTTAAACCCGCAGTTTCGTCTTCAGGTCAGATCAATTCCAAAATATTGCTTGCAAAACATGACCAATAGAGGAACCTTCATACATGATTTGATGAAAATCCCTGAAACCAATTCTCAGAAAATTGAATAACAGAATCGACATTTTAGAAACTAAATTCACATATTCAATTTAAAGATCAATTACGAACTGTGACATGTAAAACGTAACCCAGAGCAGAACCTCAATAAAGATATGATGAAGTTCAATTCTATATAAGAAATAAGAATGACAGGAACTGATTAAGAATGGATAAGGGACGAAGGCAACAGACGGGGAATCAAGAACTGACGATGATTTAATAAGTGAGCCCACTATAATTATGATAATTGGCTAAAAACTAACGCTGGCAAAACAGAGAGTATTGAATTAAAGAGATATTCAAAACTTGTCCGTAATCGAATATGTGCATAACATAGAGAAGCTTGAATGTTAATCTACACATACGTATGTTGTGTAAATGTGCAGTATGGTCATAGGTATGAGCTTTAAGAGAATAAAATAACCTTACAAAGGTGTGGTGAGTGGACGGGGAAATATCAACCCGAGTGGTAAGTAACTGTTTGTCCAATCCGAGGGTTTCCCCAGGATTAGACTTTCAGATTCTTACCACGAGGTTTTGGATTTCCTTTTCCATGCAACACTTCCATACACTCCTACGATTACAATGTATGTACACACAGAACATGGTACAAAGTTCAGCCATTGAATTCCTTTATTGACGTCATTGAGCGTGCCATTTGTCTTTCCTTTGTCTTTCACGTCCAAATGTGGGAGAACATGTAAAGTTTCACTTTTGTCTTCTCATTTTTACTTGGGATATAATTTTGATAATTTGCAAAAAAAAACCTACTTTATATTCTCTCCTTCATTTTGTTTATTTGATGCTGGTGATGAGTTATTCCTTTGCTGCAATTCTTTGTAGGCTTGACGGCTGTTTTAATACAAAACATAAGAGATATTTACAATACACATGCCAAAAAATTAACTGGTATTGCGAGAACTATGACAGCCAAATTAAATCACATTTATTTCCATTTGTTAATCACCAATTATCGACAGTATAAATGTACTACTATTAATGTTTGATCTTATACAATTCACAATGCACTAATACATTTGGGTCATTGACGCTTCCAAATTCAAAATTTCGCCTTGATGTTATTAAGAATTGAATTGATAGCGGGTTAAGATGCAAAGTGTTTTTGCAAACAGAATAACCATTGACGTGTAATAAGTACTCACATTGCCAGTCCATTAAAACAACCTTCCACTGTTGAAAACAAAAGAAAATGAATCTATCATATGAATTAAACTAATATTTGAAGGATCACCTACATTAATACAAAGCAATGTGTAATCAAGCATAAGATGTTATTTATCTATCATCAAACAGGTTAGTTTGTACTTCCTAACGGCTTAAATGCAATTAAAGAGGACGTTGTATAGCCTTGAAGCTTTTCATTCTATTGTCAAAAGTCACACAGAGTGTAGTGTTATTAAAGTTCAATTTAATCTTGCTTAAATCTTGCTTTAAACATATCCCATTTCGCTTTATAATTCGCCGTGTAAATTGTTTAAGTTATTGCTGTCGTCTGTAATCGAAACTGTTAAGGTACTCAGAATAGATATTCGAGTCAATAAACAATACGGCCATAGGGATTTCTAGAGTAGTTTTTGGTTGGATGCGATACATGGGCTTTTGATAAAGGTAGAGCTGATACAGGGTAAGTGATAAAGGATAAGTACTAGCTTCAGTACCAAGGGTGAAAAATATGTTATAAAAATGTTAACATATATGGTGGGGGATATGGTAGTGTTTGACCAATAGTTAGTATGCATATTGGAGTATTGCATAATGAGTGTAATGATTATGATGACAACAAATTGAATTTCACTGCATCGCTTATGTAACGACATATGATAATAACTTCGTAATGAGTGGAATACAAATTTTTAACACTCTCCTACAACTGAGACGGTAATTTTAAAACAAATCCGTTGCCAACAGCTTGGGCTCATTTCTATATAACAAAAGAAATATGTAGAAAAGTTGCTTTGTTCGTATTAAAATTGTGAACATTGTATTTCTTGTTTATTATAAAAATTGGCATATTTGATTCAGTATACAACCATTTAATATGCATTAATATTCAACGTCATAAATTATTGTTTTTCCTGAGAAATCAAAACGATAAGTCTATCTTATTAGAAATCGAGCTCGTATATGATGCATCATTTAATACATGTGCTCCGGACATTCAATCCATACTAAAAGCTCATACGATAAGGGTAGTGGAAAACTTTTATAAAAGTAAAAACTTGTTGACAAAAACATAATTTAATAAAAAATAAACAAGTTAATTTTAAAAGAAAAATAAAAGAAAAAAAGAGGAAAAGGGCATACAGTTATGTCAAGCAATCTATATATTCACTGGGAATATAAGTCAGAAATATACTTACTTCTTCTTACTTCATTGGAATGAAAAGTGTCTTTGGGACAACTTCCATATCTTCTGTCACATGTAAAGGTTCGCAGCTTTCCTGCATACCGATCGAAATACGGACATTTACCTAGGTGTAGCAAAGAACATAAATGAAGTAAATACGTTATTTAGACACTTCATTCATTTGACTTCGAAATAAAATAAAATTAAGTTTCCCGAATTAAGGAGAATATGAAATTCAGTCATTCAATTAAATATCATTTGTCTCTAGAATGCCTATTTCTAGTCACTAGCATTTAAATTGGTCAATACTAATGTCTCGCCTATATAATGGTCCGAACTGGACACTTTTCTAATCAATTTTCTAGTGGTAAGTACTAGGGACTGGTCTGTATAATGGTCACCGTTTATGGATCTCGATACCAGCTCTTAGTTTCGTTATTGAAAGCCGAAACTCGGTACCCGTTCCTTATACCATTAACGTCGTGTTTGGCGGTGCAAACTTTCTCAAGTGCGCGAGGTTGCCTGCAGTCGCAAAGATGTGGTAGGACGATGTTCGGCGTCTGCCGTCCCTTTCGGCTGAACAAAGTAGCCATCTCATGCAAATTTGTCGTAGATCGATGATCAGTGTTGAGAGATCCCCGGAGATCCCTGACGGGCTATGTAATATTTCTTTGCAAGGTTGTGGTAGAGATGTTGTGGATCTCGGTAGAGCGAATCAGCATTCCCGTGCAAGTTGCAGGAGACTGATTGGAGAAGCATATCTGTGCAAAGTTGTGGTAGGCAGATGTTTGGCGATAGCAGCTTCGAAGAATTCGGGGGTTGAATTTGGTTTTGAAATCCAAGTTCTATATACGGGGGTTGGAACACGGTATCATTTCCTAATTCCGTTTACGTAGCTATTGACAATACCAAGTTTCAGGAACTCGTTGTGTCAGACCCTATTTTCATTTAAGGAACTCATCTGTTAAACAGTCTTTAATAGTCACTCAACAGTATGTTGGTCAGTACTGGTCACTAATCGAAAAATTTCAGTAGTTTTCACCAACTATAAAGCAAATACCAGTCACTCGCCTGTAGACTGCTCGTAATGGTCACTCACTATATAAAATCGTCAGTACTAGTCACTCATCTTTATTATGGGCGGAGCTAGTCATAATTGTAATAATGGTAAGTGCCTGCAACCTCCCATATAATGGTCAGTACTAGCCATTCGGTTGAAAAATGGTCAGTACTGGTCACTCATCTAAAGAACCCCTATAATGGTCAGTCCTACTCATTTACCAGTACAATGGTAAGTACTGGTAACCAAAATAATGGTCAGTAGTAATTACTCGTCTGCATAATTTCAGCACTAGTCACTCCCCAGTGTAATGGTCTGGACTGGTCACTCACCAATACATATGTTCAGCTACTATACAAATAAGACGGGCGTTGGAACCGGCACCGAATTCATGAAATGGAAGTCAGAACTGAAACTAAGTTCCGCATTTCATAACCGGAACTAGGAGTTCCATAAACTGAATATCGGCCGACGACAAATGGGAAGGCTGTTTCGCGTTGCCGAGATGATGTTCTAGGCAGCACACACCGAACATCTTTGCAAGAGAAAGCAAACCCGTTCAGCGGAGAACTCTGAGCGAGACACGGTTTATATCAACGAAATGACGGAACTGTTACCGAGATGCATAGACGATGATCATTATACAGGCGCATGGCAAGCACCGACCATTGTATAGGCGTTATGCTAGTACTGACCATTATACATGCGACTAGCAATTAGCATTATACAGTATATTA
>JACSZP010051753.1:0-10049 GCA_016161895.1 Pinna nobilis | reverse complement strand
CTACAACTAAAGATTCACCAGTACGCTGCATCACACAAACAAACGGCAAAGAATTAAAACTTGATTTTGAAAATCACAGCCACACAAAGTTTTAGATGGACGTCTGAAATGAATTACATTGTATTTAATTATAATCAAAGCCGAAAAAGATCGAGGAGTTCTTCTGATCTAAATGTGTAAAAGAATGTCAAATTTAGCGAACTTTTAAGAATCGATATTTTTGTAACGACAAAATGTAGTAGATTTACGATTGATTTCATCAAGTGCTTGATTGGGTTGACAGTGATCGAGGGACTTTCAAATGACATATTGTGATGCAGTTTATCGTCTTTGCATTACTATGTGGTATTTTCTTCGAACATCTTATCTTTAGAGATAATTTTGCGCTTTTTGATTTATTTTTTCTCTAAAACACCTCTGTTGCGTTTTTGCCTGGAGTTTTCCTGTAAATCGACGAGGCACTATTTCCTTTAAATCCATTTCTCGCAGTTCTTACTCTGTTTTAAGTTTAAGTAAAAACAGCCACAGACCATTATGCAAACCAAAACTGTGGTGGCGACCGACTTTTTTCTGTCATTTGGCTAAGGGAATAAAACGGTGCTCCCATATCACAGTAGCTAGGCGTTTGGTCAGATCTCCTACAACTGCTAAATAACTCTAAGTTCTTTGCATATGCCAACATTTGAAACCCTTTATCGGTATTTGACGATATATCAATATGTGTTAAAGAATTATGATAATAATAATGATAATGTAAACTACGTCACTGCTGCAAGTTTGATGGCGTATGTTATGCTTGCTTGAACGTTGGCCCACGTGACAGTTTTGGAACATCACTCAGCATTCCAAATTCTTTATCTTTAACAAACGAGCTGATGATATTCAAAGTTGTCACAGAGAGGTATAATAAAAAAAAGGCTACCATTCACCGTGTCATGGAAGAGTCAGCATACCCTTCTTGATCGATTACATCCACAGTCAAATTCCACTGAAATGAACGAGGCAAGAATCCCCATCAAAATGGCTACAGACAAAGAAAAAACAAACATCGAACAAGTAACTCAACATTATTTGTGGTGAAGCAGTACTTTTACTATCATTGGTATAGGAGAGAGCTTAATATTCTTTTTTGTTTTAATGTTGGTTCGTCCTCTCAAACAACCGTTACCACGTGCTCTGAGCATGGAATTGCTTCTATTACGGCTAGGGATTAGTTTCCTAATTTGTCTTATTTGCCATTGTATTACTGACGGTTAACTTGAGTGTTAAATATTTTATTTTTTACAATCGGAAAGGAAAGTCTGAATGGCCTTCTGGCGATATCTCAAATTGCATTATCTAGATTGCATTGTAAGTTATAAGGAACATAAAATAGCCTGTCTGAAAATAACTATGCTGGATCAAATTAAGAAATTGGTCCATTGTTTCTCTTAGACAGACACTCATCAAGCATGCCTTCTATTTGGTTTTGATATAAAAAGTACTTCTGTCATGATTCATCTATGTGTTTATCCAAAACTCAAATAATTGAGGCGAATCCATCGTAAATTTCATATTCAGCATTAACATGTTATGCAACCTTGATAAGAAGCCCACTTAGCAAAACCAAATTATTGCATGTTGTCGCATGTCTAATTCCATAAATAAAAGAGAGATACTGAATTATAAGTCGTCCATGAAACAGTACAGAAATCCGGTGCATTCAGTGTATCTATCAGCTGATCTCTATAGGAATTAGTAAATGAAATTAAAAAATAACCTCTAAAACAACAAGAAGGTGTAATGACTAGGTCTACATACACGCTGATCTAGCCTACTGATCCGATGCTAGTACAGCTTGGTCGTTAATTTCCTGTCTGAGAAAGTAGTAAGTATAAGTCGAAGTACGCTGGATATGTGCTTGATTCTTTGGCATCCTTAATATCTAGTGTTATTATCAAAATACGCCATTTCTCATATTGACAGATTTTAATTTAAAAAAAATTCTTTTACTGGCTAGAGTTTGGGAAAGAGTAATCTTTTCAACGAGTACTGGTATGCAGCCGGAGATGGACATTTGCAACTTTATTCAAATGTATACAATTTTCCCATGTAGATCGAATTACAGAAAAGATGAGCTAAATGAACGAAATAGAAAACATTCACTTTCTAGATTTATTCATTTGACAGATTTTGGACATGATTGAACTATGAATTATGACCTCAACCATTTTTTCAGTTATATGGTTTAGTGTAGTCGCATCCATTGTAAAGTAGGGCTTGCAGTGACATGACGGTTGGCGCGCGCGGAGCGGGAGCTGTTTACCCTTTCGGAACACATGAACTCACCCCGGTTTTGTTAGGTTCATGTTCCTCTATTTTGGGTTTAACGTGTCTTGTTATGTGGATTGCTGTTTATGTTATTTTCTTTTTTGGTTTTGGCCATGACTTTGTCTGCTTTTTTTATTTTTGTGTTTTGATTGCCTCATTTGGTATCTTCAACTAATAGCTTTTTATATAACCGTTACATTATGAAAACACTAAGGTATGTGTGAGGTCAATATAACAAAGTATCATCATTCTTAGAATATCATTACGACTCCTCAAGGCAGATGCGAAAATCTTATCCAAGCGGTTGAATATTTGGGTCATGGTCAAGACTTGAAGAGGTTTTATTTGATGAAAAAAATCCCGAGAATGCGATTTTCCTGCCCCATGTGGTTAGACTAGTGATGATTTCTGTTCCCTTATTTAATGCTAGCTTTACCTAATTCCAGTCATTAGATCTCAACGAACTTTTCCCATTGGGAAAATCCTATTGCATCCTACTTGGACAGTGATTGGAGAAAATGGAAATGTCATGGGAGATCACACCTTTTAGCTACGGTTTCCCGTAAATTGATGTATAGAGTAGGGAGGATTCTTTAACGTTCCGATATCTAATATGCCACGTGACACGGGATCTCGGTCTTTACTGTCTCATCCGAAAGACAGTGACAGACCATGGCAGTGGCTCGTATTCGGACATCGTGCCTCTAGATCTAACCATTAGGCCACGGCAGCCCCGAAGATGGTATTATTAAATGCAAGTAAACTAACCGTTTCTAGAGAAATATAATTAGATAGGACCTACAGATACTGGTCCACGATAAGAAAATCTCAATTCCTCATGCACATATCTGAGAGATCATTATTTGTGATTACTAGTACATACAAGGCTGAGCATATCGTCTAGAGAGAAGTTTCCAAATTAGAAACACACAAATATAGTGATTCAAGAAGCATACAAAGAAGATTATTATACATGTGTATTTGATACAGCTTTTAACATATGAAAAGTCTACTGTTATGGCGAAGAATGTATAACACACCAGTTGTAATATTGGAATGTTAATCTTAATTAATTTTCTGTGAATTGATTCACTATTCTTATCCAACGTTTTATAAATAGTATATATGTTCTGAATGTGTTTCAAAATAGGCACGCAAATTGAATTCAGTGTTTTCAAATTAGTTATCAAGTTCTTTCTGAAATGGTAATAGTCTAACAAGGCCTTAGAGACCGCCACTAAACGAACAGGATATATCTAGTAACCCCAAGGGTAGCATATGTATGAAACAGATTGTCAAAAACAGTCAATTAACTTGAAAATAACAAAAGGAAAATCGTCAAACATATACAAAACTCAAAAGAGTGACGGTTCTGTCCCGTAGCCATCTCTAGGATCATACACGTCCTTATATGCAAAAGTAAAATAAATAAATAAATAAATAAATAAATAAATAAATAAATAAAAAAAATGGTATTAAAAAATACTTGCAGGACTTAGCTCTGAGCTGAGGGGATAAGATAATGCAGGCGGTTTCGCACCACGTCAAAACATCTGTACGGAATTACAATGTAGTTTTTTGATAATGGTCCAACAATTCATGTGATTTTCTCGCTCGAATGACGCAAATGCGGAACACCTTGTTTTAGCCTTGTCCTTCTCCAATCTTTAATTGTCTTTTTGTAATTGGAGAAAAGTTCCCAAGGTCTTCATGAGTTGACAGTGAAACTTTCAATGACAATAATCTAACCACTCGGAAAGAAGTAGTCCCTAATACCGTAAAGTTTGGTTCTCGACTATCCATCCCTGTCATTCTCCAGATATAGATTATGGTATGAAGCAGACTTAACTTTCTCCGTGTCTTCTTTATTTCAAAGTCATATGGCTAGATGAAATCAACATTGTGATTAATTTTGAATTATTTAATGAAAGAACGTCATTTCTATAACGGACAGGGATATTTCTCAAATAAGTTTTTCTGCAGTCTGAAAAGACAACGTATTTTGTTCATATTTTTTTTTTACGAATTTCGGTCTTTCACTTCGAACTTCTCACTGTTGCTACTATTAATAGTCAAAAGTGTCCTAAATTCTATCACTGTCGCGAGATCGCTCAACAAATTCTCTCCTCCACTGTTAAGAGTTCTCACATCCCAGAAACGACGCTTTGTTTTATCTGACATTTTTGTCTTGGTGTATTATATTTTGTAATTAGAAATTACCTCCACAGTGTAACTAAATCACTGGAAAGGAAATCTGAGTATTACCTGCAGGTTTACCGAAAATATACAACATAAAGTAAATGACTTTATTATGTTACCCTTAGACAAATTTTCACCATATTTATACTGATTGATCTAATCTGATGTAATTTAAGATCAATGACCAATATCTTTTACATGATGGTTGAGAAATTCTACAAGATGGAACACTTAATATTATAGTGCTAATATAGTGATATATAAGACGATCTGTATTTTGCATAGTTGAAAAGGAGAGTTAAGAGTTCCCAGATGATTAGACATTATCATTTGTGAAGGTATTCATAAGGTACACAGATTGACAATGGTACTAGAACTGAGGAATAAGTCAAGAAAAAAAAAACCCCGAATAAAATAGTTATATGCTGTGAAAATGACAACTCTAAGCGCGGATACATGTAGATACCAGAAGACTTTTATTGGAAGCTAGTTATCTTACTGTGATGGTTTGTCAAAGAAAGCAGTAGAAAGTCATCTATTAGATTCTTTTAGCGTCTCCTTTTGAATGTATTTACTGTCCATAATAATTTGTATGTTAACAATTTTGACTGTATGTTGTAAATTCTAGGTTTATTATATACATTTTTCATTAATTCCATCGAAAGCTAACCGTTGTCATGGCAACAAGTAAATATACTCGAAAACAATGTTACTGGGACTTTTCCTATATAAAATTACTATCACTAATTTATCTGTCTCATATGACATTATATAGGTTAGCAAATTTGCACAACTCCAGTGTTGATAGTTTCGATTCCTAGCTATTATACTTTGCAATACCCGATTCTTCCCTTGGGACTGATGACGTCATTATTAACGTCATTTACTTTGATATGGTCGGATAAAAACGAGATTATAATGCTACGTATAAATAGTGGCCTACAGGATTATTTGAGATTCAATCAATACAGCTTTGTGCTGATATTAATTAAATATTGTTATTACCTTTGTCTCTGTGGATATTCTTCATATTCAGATTTTTTATATCATAGTCCTTCATCACAGGAGTTAAGCACTAAATATAGCTTAGATTATAGCTTACCCCTGGCTGTTAATAAAAATGTAATTAATTTTGAAATCAGTAAATGATCAATTAAATTAATATAGGTATGAAAAAATCCTCGATAAGAATTTATAAAGGGCTTGGAGCATATGTGTAGCACATTGAATTTGTGCACACCTTATCTTGTTTTATATAATGACAAAGTGATCACGATTGTGTTTTGATTCCCATTTGGAACATACTGGATCGATAAACACATGAGTTCACATGCTAATTTATGAAACATGTAGTGACAATTATTGAATGATTATTTTTCAGGAGGCAATATATAAATCAGTAAATATAGAGGAAATGGACCCCCGAAATTCCGGTATAGGGATCAGGGCTGGAAACATTAAGATTAGAATTTTCTCAATTATGAATATTGAATTCTGATCGGCCGAGAAGCTAAAGTTGACAGAATTCTCAGACTTAAGTAATTTTTTTAAGTTCTACTATGCCAAGCTAAGATGTCATAGATGATTTTAAAGCATCCTGTGTTGACTGATCACAACTTATATGAAATAGGAAGGAAATGATCTCTCGTTATAGTCATCAAATACGATTAAAACCATTACTGAATTCAATATCACAAACCCGGAAGCTTTCTCCTATGCACCTGGTCCCATCACTGGTATATACAGGAGTCCTTGTGTGCTCAACGTCTTCTTTTATGTTCTCTGGATTAATCAACATTCGTTACTTTTCTTTACCTTTGCATTCATAAAATGCAATAACTAAAAAGTACATACAGCACTAAGTTGGTGACCAGCAGTTGTTTGTTTAAAACATTATCGTTATAAAGTGTCTTCGGCAACACCAAAGTGTTCATATGCTGATAAAATTTTCTCGAAAAAAAAAATCGAATTTTGATGAATAAAAATTACCGATACTTCATTCGTCTTCCTTTATAGACTTCAGAGTTGGTAACATAATTAACGCTGCATTGGCAATGAGACAACATTTTATTAGTTGCAGTGACGAAAGCTTAAAAGTATGCATTGTGTTTGAACTCATTTTTTTTGTGCTGTAATGAAGGGCCTACAAGAATATATAGCTACTAAAATAATCCCTAACAAGGGATACACAATATTCGCTCTGTCAAAAGATCGGAACCCGGTCAGTCACCTTTTCAACAATACATTATTCTATCGATTTGTGACCACACACTGAAAAATAGAAATGTGTTAATTACTATGTAACAAAATTGTTCAATATCCGTAGAAGTACAAAAATATCTTGCAAAGACATAGAAATGACTTTTTTCAATCACAATTTGAGTGTACATTATCAAGAAATGGGCCAATTAACATATATTTCTTGATATATTCAACATTGATTCCCCATGTTATTTATTCACGAGCTCAAATACCACGGAACACCGAGGAAGCAGACAGCCTGCCTTGACAAGGCGTGTTGGTTGATGCTTTCTAATTCTAAGGATAGGAACCGGTCATGTCACAGTCTGGACTAGATTCCGGACATGCAGAGAAGTACACGACTGTGAGACCATAGTAAATCTGAATTTCAAAGAAATGGAACCAGGAGTTTCAGATCTCTTATAAAACAATGTAATGTCTTCAGCATATAGGTCAAGGTCCTGTTAGACTGGATAAAAAAAGAAAGCTGGAGACACCAGGTGGACATTCATAAGTCGAATAACAGACAACACCATGTCCAAAAAGATAGAGTGACAACACTACAAACAGAAATATACACCACAACACATAAAACTCAAAATAGAGTAACATGGATCCCACGATAAACCAGTTGTGAGTTCAGGTGTTCCGGATCAGATACAAAAGGTTTATAACATTTAGAAATGGCTATCTACACTAAAACAAGGGGAATGGTGCAGATAGAGGGACAATTCTACCATGTGTGCACCGTAACTGTGACCTAGCAGTGAGAGTGTTCGTCCCACGTGCGGAATGACCCGGGTTCAAATTTAGGCATCGACAACTCTAAAGTATCAGCTAGGTAGCATGTGTCCCCTTCCAAGCATTTCGACTGTCTCTACAGGTATTTTGGATAGGTACTCAACACTGAAGGTGTCGGTACGAAAGATACCCTCGTCTAAGTGCCAAACATAGGTAGCAGATGGGGTCCTTTATTGCCATTCTTCATCTGAGTATAGAATTCTTTATTTGGAAGCACCACCACCATCACCACCACTACTACTACTTTTACTTCTACTACTACTGCTACTCCTAATACTGTTGCTTCTACTACTACTACTACTATTAGTACTAAAACTACTACTTTTACTACTACTACTACTCATTTTGTTATTTATATCCATTCTGAATTCATTACAATTACACGATCTTTGCCCAATCCATTCATTTGATCACACAATGGCGTGACGCTCTTGCTGTTATACAAGATCGGTTTCGTGCTTAGTTGCTGTTTTATGGTACATATATCGGCGAATGTTCAGCAAATAGTAATCTTTATACAAAATTGATCAATGTTGAAGGTAAGTGTGGGTTCTGGTATTTAACAAGTAAGTTGTGTTCAATACAAACATAAAACAATCCTTTGTCTACTCCAATTTATATGATATGTGAACTTCCGAGCTATCGGATGCAATAGCCGTCCTTGTGCTTCTACTGTTTCCAACAAGATGTTTGTTTTGTCCGAGCAAAGCCTTTTTAAAGACAACTACAGATGTATTTTCTATTCAAAACATTGAAGTAAACATACTAAATTTAAAATGTTGAACATGCGTTTTGTGTTTTACTTTGTTGATCATCCATTTGATTTTTTGCTTTGTTTCCCTTGCAGCTGTGTATGTTAATGTAACAAAGTACTGCTGAATAAAGGTGGACCAACTATGGTATCAATAAAAGTCGGGATCTATTTACACTACATTACGTTCTGTTGGAAAATACCATAAATCTCTATTAACCATGAAGAAATGTGTTATTATTGACCCAGTGTACATTGCATGCAATTCACTACTCTATAAGGATCAACATTTGATGTGGTTAAATAATACTACTTTTACGATTATTTCAAGAATATTTGGCATACATGTATATGAAAAGAAACAATTACCGATGATTGGCTTCGTATGTTTTTCACTTTTAATGTATCACAAATACTGTAACATAGAGACTATGGATTCGACTGGCTTCTCTTGTCCTTTGGTTGGGAGAGTCTAAGCCGAGGTCCTGTGGCACAGTAGGTGTTGGAACGTTAAAGAACCTTCACTGCTCAATACTAAATAAATGACGAGCATAGGAGAAATATATTGCGTTTCACTGACATAAAAAGACATTTCCATATAAGTGAAAATGAGTTGGACAACAATACGTGAACAACGTACCAACCAAGAGACAGTCGGGTTTTAATTCCAATTTGAACGTCTCGGAACTCTCGCTTCAAACTCCGGGTGTTTGGCAAACGAACAGCTGCAACATATGTCAAAGCTTTGTGTTTGTCGCGCCACTGATTCAAACCCAGGTCTCTTGCTGAGTTTTATCTGCTTTATAGTAAAATTTCCTCCGGGGGATGATCTACTGCATGTTGGAATACCCGGAGGGGGGGGGGGAGCGCTATGNNACCCGGGGGGGGGGCGCTATGTAGCAGAATATCCGGAGGGATGTTTTACGAGTAGATCACTGGTGGGGGGGGGGGGGGTCTTGCTAGGGGAACTACTAATATATAACACCACTACTCAGCCACCGAGGCAATCCACAAAAAAAAAAAAAATATTTGAGGTCCAAATAAAAAGAACCCGGATTTGTCGCAGACGAGTTAAACTCTCTAACTATCACTCCAGCGCGACGTTTGATCAATAATATGAATGATTCTGAGAAGATGCATATTCAGTTTGCGACAGAATTGTCATCCTTTCTCTCCAAGGTGACGTTATTCCATCTATTTAATGACTGTAGTTTTAAGAGGACCTGGAATATGTCAGACAAGAAAGAAAATTATGTGATAGACTTCACAGGTTGACTGGGCCACTGTGAGTGAGACATGTTGCTTTTGTGTCGATAACATTGTCTGCAAGTAAGAATTAATGATTGTCTGAGGTCTTACTTTTATTTTCCGCTCAAGACAGTAATCTTGTCAATAATAAAATAGATAAAAAGAAGCCGAACGAATTAAAAGGTGAGAAAGTACTTGTTTTGTGAACAAATTCATATCTATTGGTCTTTGCTTGTGCGATTTAAACGATAACATTGTCAGAAGGAAACATTTTTAGGGTTATTGCTGAAATGTTTTGGGGAGTATATGTAAAACACGGAAGGCAATTAAAGTCTTCACTTGTTAACGTTATTTTCTTAGTTATAAAATTTGATCCATTTAACCCAACCACCAGTGTTGGCTGAGTGGCGTGAGCGTTCTCCAAACTTGTGTGAAATTCTTGGTTTGAAGCCTGATTGAGAGAACTAAAGGATGTAAAGCTAGGTTACAAATGTTTGAT
>JACSZP010051746.1:0-12124 GCA_016161895.1 Pinna nobilis | reverse complement strand
AAAGCCAGCTATAGCTCTATTGTGTGAAAGCCAGCTATAGCTCTATTGTGTGAAAGCCAGCTATAGCTCTACATGTATTATGTGAAAGCCAGCTATAGCTCTATTATGTGAAAGCCAGCTATAGCTATATTGTATGAAAGCCAGCTATAGCTCTACATGTATTATGTGAAAGCCAGCTATAGCTCTATTATATGAAAGCCAACTATAGCTCTATTGTGTGAAAGCCAGCTAAAGCTCTATTGTAGAGAGCTTACCTTCAGTTTAGGAAGTAGGGGGTTTAAGTCTCAATAGTGACAATACTTGTTTTACATATCCTTTTGATGGATGCAACAGTATATAATTTTTAAGGTTCTGTCACATGGATTTGCTTTGCACATTACCCTGATTGCATAGATTAATGTCCTCTACATTGTAGCATAGGTCAGATTTGTGAACTTTGCAATGGAGTTTTATAATTATGATATGACAATAAATTTGAAAGAGGTAAAAAGCACTTCTATTACAACAAGAATTTACATGTTCATGTTACAATGTGTAAAATAAGATTTCAGTAACCACATATTACATGTACATATTGCCTTCCTGACCATGACTTGGAAGTTAGATATTTGAACTTAAGTGTAACCCCGGTTAATTTTGCCAGCAATTTGTGATGACTCAAAATTATATACATGTATGTTCTAACACCTCTTGTTGGTGCACAAATACACTACACATATATGAGATAGTATACTGCCATGTACATGAACTAGTGGTTCAGATTATTTGCTGTCAACATTTTCTATTGAATTTTTCATTTTTACCATGGTTTGGTATAAAGAATAAAGATGAAATATCCAGTAGAAAAAGTTGAAAGTGCATATTATGAAGTAGCAAATTAAGGCTTATATCATAGGTCTATATTCGATGTACCAGTACCTGCAATGTATATGTAAGACTACAGTTACGGTATTATTATTATTATCCATTATGATAGAATGTATGTAATGTATGATTTCCCTTTTTATGCATTTAGAGTTTATCAGTAGGTTTTTCCGATCTATAGGGATATGTACATGTACTCTAACATTGCTTATTTTTTTATAAAGCCACAAATGACAGTTCTTTGATTATAGATATATGTGCCTTAGTGTACAATGTACATCTACACTGTACATGTGGTACTTACCTAGGTCAAGTACCTAAAGTGTTTATAACTTAATTGTAATGTAACACATTTTATGTAATGATGAAAGTGTATTCAGATAATGATTCTGAATCAAACTGTGAAACTTTTTTTTTAAAAGAACACTTATTTAGTCATGAAAATGTGGTCAGTTTAGACAAGTGATCGATCTCTCAAAAGACAAGTATTACATGCACATCATCGTAGTTTTACTGAAGGTTAAAATTAATGGGCACAATTAGATGACTCAATAGTTTTCTAGACTTGCCCGATCTTGTCATCTCAAGTGCCCTTGTAAGACAGTTGGTCTTTCATGACAACTGTTTTAAAATACTGGTCTGCCTGCTCTCATATGCTAGCTAAAGTCATCATTGTACATGTGTGATATGGGCTTAAGGAGATGTTGTATGTTTGTCATTTTGCTTGGGAAAAATTTTAAAGCCATAATGTTGATCTTAAAGGAGTTTGTTTATTTTTGCTTTATACCACACTCAAAATCTCAGTCTTATGGTGGCCGTTTTTATTGGTGAATGAGAGAATCTGGTTATCTAATGTACCCTGCAAGAGACCACTGACCTTCCACAAATAAATTTGCAAACTTTCTCACATAGTCAAGCTAGGTTCCAGCAGGGTTCGATCCTGTGCTGACTAGAGGTAGTATTTTAGCCGAAGGGGAGGGCTGAAGGAGGGATGGATATCTATGGTTCTAGCTCACAATAAGAACAAAAGTCTATAACAAAGATTTCTTTTTCTAAAAATCTGTTGAAAAACAAAATCTTATAAAGAATTTATAGATTTTTACTAATCCTTATTTAGATGAATCTCTCACCAACTAGAAGTACATTTGTACAAGATATGTTTGTTTTATTTCTTATTCTTTTGTACATGTATGTACAATTGTAATGACCTTAGTACATATTTGGGGAAGAACTCATTTCACATTATGTCACATTAGTATTGACATTCAAGATCATGGGAGGGTTCATGCATTTGTACAAATAACTATCATAATATTACAGAGGTGTGTTAAATTAGCAGGTGTGGAGGAGCTAAATGTAGATGGGAATGTTTACCCAAGTGACAGTAATATCTGGCCAGTTCTGGTCTATATCAGATCTATATGAATGATAAACATCACTTAGATAACAGCAAGCTTGTGTTGTATGTATGTGAGATATTTTGATGTAGGTGAATGTGCACACATAGCTGGCATACAACTCTCGACAAATTTACTAAATCATTTCTCATCATCACTTTTTGTGTCCATTTACATTTCCATTACATATGTTCATCATTTGGTTAAAACTTCCAGGGCTACCATAGCCCAATGGTGTGGGTTTTGCCCTCTGATTGTGAGGTTAAGCCTCCATGTGTAGGTTCTAATCTGAACTGCGCTACAGTTGACTGTCCCTGTCTTTCAGATGAGACAGTAAAAACTAAGGTCCTGTTTCAGCATGTTAAAGAATCCTCCCTGCTCTACAGTTATAATTGTGCCAATGGTAGGCAAAATATGTTGCCCTTCACTGGCATTTGATGACGTCTCAATATATGTGAAAGATTCTTGAGTGGAATTATTTAAAACAACAATACAACCGACTATCCAAAAACTTTCAGAGTTGAAGCAAGGCTGACAGGGATATCTATTCACTACAGAGAAATGAGGCTCAGTTATTGAGAGGTACCCAATACTATATTTGATTGCCATTACACTAATGCTAGTGCTGGCATACTAAAGAACCCTCCCTGCTCTAAGCCTACGGCTGTAAGTCACTGAGTGCCAAGCATAGACAAAATTTGTTACCCTTCACTGGTATATGGTGACATCTAAATATAAGTAAAATATTCTTGAGTGGGAAGTTAAACATCAATACAACCAACCAACCGTTGAACTAATCACTTATTGTTCAGCCTGTAGAAGGATTCAAGGTGTTTAATTTAGGCGGTCTCAATGTCAGGGACCTAATTTACTTTGCAGGTGGGCCTCCATGGCTGAGTGGTTAGCGTGTTGGACATGGAATCGAAGGGTTTGGGGTTCGATTCACGCAGAGCCACTCACAGTTGGCCGTCCCTGTCTTTCAGATGAGACAGTAAAAAGCAAGGTCCCATGTCACAGTAAGTGTTGGCACGTTAAATTACCCTCCCTGCTCTACAGCCAGCAGTGCCGAGCACAGGCAAAATTTGTCGCCCTTCACCAGCACATGGTGACGTCTCCATATGAGTGAAATATTCTTGAGTGGAACATTAAACAAGAACGCAACAATGACTTTGCAGGTCTTAACATAATGATTTTGTTTGTTGGCCTCTTAGACTAGGCATACAGTGGTGCAAATGTACCTAGGCCTAAATAAGTTATATGCATAGCTGCAGGAGATGTGTAATGCACATAAATAAAACCAACCTTGACTTTTTATTACTCTATTTTTCATCACACTTGTTACCGCTTTCATGCAATAATCTAAATATGCAGTATATGTGTGTGCAAATGACATAAACATACACATTTGTACAGGACAATTTTCTAAATGATTTGTAGACCCTGAGTAAAATCCTCACTGCCAGTACATAGAGCAGTTAACTTGATTTTAAATTGAAACATCATGTGGCACAGATTTGAGAACGGTGTCATTACAATTTATGTGACTTTGTAACAGAATGGTCATACCAGATATATTTTGTGACGTTCTTATGTGCACGTTATTGAAGACTGACTCATACCGGTAATTTAGGTACAGATCCAATAATACATATGTACATGTTATGTATAAATATATTTGTGTAAATATGTTCTTATTTGTAAACTCAAGCGTAACAAAAACATAGATCATTAGATGTATAGAATTACATTTGAATCAATTTTCACATCCTGTTGTCTTAATATTTACCAAATAATTGTAGATCAACTTTTGGAGTGAAAGCCGATAAAAATTTAAAGTGCAAACATTGTTACAACAACAACAATAAAAAAAAAAAACTCTTATTGGTGTACATCGGATCTCAGAATCCTGTCATAGTGAAGTGGCCTCTAATTCAGGCTCCACCTTTTTTTATCTGTCTGATTCATATTACACCTATACTTGCCATGTGTGATTTAGATATGTGATCACTTGGATGTATACTAATACATGTACACATACATACATTTTGTTTGTGTTTAGTCTTTGTGGTGGATTAAGTATGAGTCACTTTAAACTATGAAGGGTATTTCATCCTGCATCCATCAGTGTCAAACTACAGGGGTTCAAGTTGCTAACAGGAATGTGTAATTTCGACTCATAAGTGTAGTGAATATTTTTTATACATGTATAAACTAGGATACAAAGAAACCTGTCTTAAAGACCAATGTTGTGAGAGACCACCTGTCTTGAAAGACCACTGTTGTGAGAGACCACCTGTCTTGAGAGACCACTGTTGTGAGAGACCTCCTGTCTTGAGAGACCACTGTTGTGAGAGACCTCCTGTCTTGAGAGACCAATGTTTTGGGAGACTACTTGTGAAAGACAACCTGTCTTGAATGACCACTGTTGTGAAAGACCACCTGTCTTTAGAGACCAATGTTTTGGGAGACCACCTGTCTTGAGAGACCACTTGTGAGAGACCACCTGTCTTGAGAAACCACCTGTCTTGAGAGACCACCTGTCTTGAGAGACCACCTGTCTTGAGAGACCACCTGTCTTGAGAGACCAATGTTGTGAGAGACAACCTGTCTTGAGAGACCACTGTTGTGAGAGACCACCTGTCTTGAGAGACCACTTGTGAGAGACAACCTGTCTTGACAGACCACTGTTGTGAGAGACCACCTGTCTTGAGAGACCACTTGTGAGAGACAACCTGTCTTGAGATACCACTGTTGTGAGAGACCACCTGTATTTAGAGACCACTCACTTATTAGAAATTATCTTTTTAAGTTATCATAGAGATAGAACCTGTCATGAAAGACGTCCCCCTGTCTTCAAAAGACCTCATTTCCATAGTCTTTGGGATGGTCTGTCAAGACAAGTTCCATTTTAGACTTTAATAGGGCCACTGTGGCTGAGTGGTTAGCATGTTCAACTGCGAATCGAAAGATCCGGGTTTGAGCGGCATAATGCCACTCTACGGTTTGCCGTCCCTGTCTTTCGGATGAGGCAGTAAAAACCGAGATCCCCATGTCACAGTAGGTGTTGGCACGTTCAAAAACCCTCCCTGCTCTACAGTGAGCAGTGCCGAGCATAGGCAAAAATTTGTAGACCTTCATCGGCACACAGTGACGTCTCCATATGAGTGAAATATTCTTGAGTGGGATGTTCATACCATACCATACACTTTAATAACATGAATGAAAGGCCATGTGTTTATCATGTTCGCCCTCTAATCATGAGGTCATAGGTTCAAAACTGCATGACATAGAAGTACAATGTTAATTTTGAGGTCTCCTTTCACAATACATTGTAGTTGATTGCCCATCACCATTTTTCTAGCCTATTACCGGTACTGGTTTATATGAGTGACAGATTCTTTAGTGGGATGTTAAATAACCATATAGCTACCTGCATCATACTACTCACATACTAAATACATTCCTACACATCTATACACATATATGCATGCATCCTAATTTCTACTAAAGATTACTTGGCAAACTTCATTTTCCTCTTTTGTTTCTAACATCAGACTTGATTTATATGTTTATTCTAATTCATGTACAATAGATGTCATCATGTTTGGTCATATTGTTGTTTAACATACGTCTCACTCGAGAATCTTCCACCTATGTGGAGTTGTGCGAGCAATTTAGAGATCCTCCACTGTTCAATGACCTTACAAGTACATGTACATGTAATAAACATATAGTCCAAAACATGGAGTCCTTCATCTGTATTTGGCGATGTCTCCATAAGATTCTCAAGTGGAATAATTAAAACAATGACACACTACTGCAGTACAAGCATACCTATATGTTGATCATGTCAATATTTCCTTATATACACAACATAGATCTATTTACATGTACAATCAAATGTTAATAAAATTCAATGTGTTTACTGTTTTTGTTTTTTATTAATGAAAACAATGAATCATTTTGATACATATACAATGTGCATGATAAATGCATGTATTATATTTACAACAGATACATTTACAAGAGGGAAAACTTATCCAGGCATTGGAATAGTTCTTTACCCTGTTGATTTTACAGTACCAGTACACATATATGATCATAGCATGCACTTTCAGGTGGTCCCTATTTATAATTTAACAGACATATTTGCTATTTGTTTCACCTGTAGTGTGGACTACTTGACCTTCAGAGCTTATTCATTCCTTTGATATTTTTTTAGGCAAATAAACGACAGTGACTTGATCGGTCAAGTAGTTTATAAAAAATAAATTACACCTGGAGAAAAAATCTACCGTACATGTTTGTTGTTTACCTGAGCTAGATTACATGTTTCACAAAGGTGTAGCATCTTTAGATATTCTGTATAAGCAATCTAACCTGTTTTAGATCACATATGACAGGTTGTCTCTTGATTCAGGTGATTCGGCTAGGAAAAAAATGTTTTGGGCAACATAAATTTAGGTCATATTAGAGAGTGTGTAGTCCTTTAAATTAAAATTACTTTATTAAAGTTTAATGTTCTGAGTATGTCACCATATACCAGTGAGACTCTTAACCCATTCACCCCTAAAGACACATTTGGGTTTGCCTAACTAATTGATTTAAGGAAGAGTCCACTAGATTTCAGGGTTTAATGAGCAATACAAATCAGCCGATTCATTGGCTCTCAAAGACAGTTTAGACAGTATATCAACCTCTAACATAATTTTCATTTGATTAAGTGGAGCAATGGTGGCGGCTATGGGATGGATCAGGTATTGGTCACAACACTGGGAAATTAAGGGTTAGAATCCCTGCAGGTTCTTACAAGTTGGGTTTTTCCTCCCTGTTAAGGATAAGGGAGTAAAACCCAAAGTTCTGTAAAGCCTAAAGGAATCACTTATCACATCTAAGATCATTTACTGCAGTGCTCTAAATCCTGTGTTGTATTGTTGTTTAACGTCCCACTCAAGAATCTTTCACTCATATGGAGAAGTCACCATGTGCCGGTAAAGAGCGACAAATTTTGCCTATGCCCGGCACTGCTGGCCGTAGAGCAGGGAGGGTTCTTTAACGTGCCAACCCCTACTGTGACACAGGACCTCGGTTTTTACTGTCTTATCCAAAAGACAGGGACGGCCAACTGTGGAGTGGTGCTGCGGGATTCGAACCCCCGACCCTTTGATTCGAATTTGAACATGCTAACCACTTGGCCAGTCGGAGGCCCCCTCTAAATCCTAATCATATTGGAGTATGTATTTCAGGAAATGTAGCAATACATTACCAGACAAAAGAAACATGTGAGGTTACTTGTAGAAACATTGGACAATCATGAAAACAAATTAAAGTAAATAAAATAGGAATGATAATGTAACAAATAAAACACCAGAAAATTAAGTACCGTAACTATAGCTGCAATGCAACATATACGAGGCCAGCAGTCATAGAGCTGCAAGTGTTAAAAGACTAACTTTCTTTTAATATCAGAACTTTGCAGTGCACAAGTAAAAACCAGCCGACATTATAGATAGGTTGCAATATCACCAATTTTTAAGGTTAGCATGGAGTATTTTGTTCATGTTTATGCTATATTTCAAAGATTGTACATGACAAGGTGTTTCTTATTTTTGCTGCACTGAAAGTGTTTATGCATTGAATAAGGTACATGCATCAGGAATTGTGTCAACATAATAAATATTCAAGGAATAGCCCTAGTATGGAGAAATGTCATCTGTATAGTTTGGTTTGTTTATGTATCAAATATTCTTCATCGACCCCAAAGATGGCTTAGAAAGGGAAATAGCTCCGAGAAAATTGATGCTATTGAAATTTATCTATTAATTATAAACTTCCTGAAATATGATGATTCAGCACATTCAACCATACCCTCCCTTCTGAATGAGTTAAGCAAAACACCTGAGTGCAGAGCTTGGGTAATCAAGTAGTTGCCAATTGGTTAAAAATTAAAATAAAAAGTGATTAAGTTTTGTTGAATTTCCAGCATAATTATCATTTCTTAGTAGAGCAAGCTTTAAAATGCCCATAGCAAAAAGACAGCTATGTGTACCCGATGTTCTATGGCTGGAGAGGAAGGATAGTTAGTGCATGTACATACAGTATTGTAATCATACATGTATCATCATCATTTCTTCTTTTAGAGCATATAGATATTTTTATGTATATACAGAGCTATGCTGATCTTGAGCCACAGGTCAGATTTAGGTGTAGATTATGATTATACCTGTCCATGTGTTACCTGTACATATCTAACATTGTTCTAGCTTGCTCACCTGTTCATTGGATGTGTAGAGATAATATCACAAGTGGCCATGGTTGTATTTCATATTAGGGCTCTATAAAGGTAATATAATATGTATGTGTATTTATTGGGTACAGGTCAACTTTGTGTACATACATGTATACATGTACATTTTGTCTATACATGTACCGTCGAACCCCAATATATTGAAACCAAAGTGCAATGAATTTTCCTTTCAAATAACAGGGTTTCCAAAATAACTGGGCTAAAATAGTACTGTAATGTATGAATAATTTAGCTGGGAAATTAAGATCATTTCAAATTAAGCAGGATTTTAATCTATCATGCAGGGTTCAATATAGGTGGGTTTCACTATATATACATGTACATGTATATATGCGTATATTGTTTATACCTATACAATTGTACATGCATAAAGGCACACATGTACCATACATGTTTCATGTTGAGATAGGTACAAGAAGTATTTTTTTTACAATAAATGATAGCTCATGTGTACATGTAGCCCATTATGAATACCCCCTCAGGGTCTGCCCTTTCTCTATGAGTGAGATTCCATATTTGCATGTTGATAGTTTAGGCGTTTGATTTAAATACACACTTTTCATTTCACAGACAATTTAAGGCCTCCGTGGCTGAGGGTTAGGGTGTTTGACTTTGAATCAAAGGGTCCGGAGTTCGAATCCTGCAGCACCACTCCACGGTTGGCCGTCCCTGTCTTCAGATGAGACAGTAAAAATTGAGGTCCCGTGTCACAGTAGGTGTTGGCACGTTAAAGAGCGGTCTCCCTGCTCTACTGCCATCAGTGCCGAGCATAGGCAAAATTTGTCGCCCTTTACCGGCACATAGTGACGACTCCATATGAGTGAAAGATTCTTGAGTGGGACGTTAAACAAGAATACAACAACAACAATCATTTCACAGACAAAATGATACTGACACAAGTCAACCATTTCAGAATATGACATATACATAATTGTACCATCATTGATGTAATAAGTAGCTAAGTAGATAGAGTTAGGAAGCACTTCATTTTAAGCTTTTAGATATAACTGTCCATTACCGGAATTGTGCTGGTGTTTAGAACATACTTATAAATTTTTAGTTTGTAACTATGCTTTTCCTGTTTAGCCATTGTAAAAGTGTACCCTGATTTTCATTACTCACTGCAATGTCATACACATCTGAATTTGATATAAATACGTACATGTATAACCACTATATCTTACTTAATAATACAAATCTTAGTCTTTATCAAATTATTCTTTCCCAGGCTATGATGTCTGTAGTTGAGAGGTGTTGTTGGTTGAGCACAGGATTTAGCTACCACAGCACATTTTCCCCTTTAATTCCAGATTGTCAGAGATGATTTCTTATATGTTTTGCTCTGTGTCGACATGGAGGATCATGAGCTGTCTGTGCAGATGAAGTGGCACTGTAATAGCTGCTGAAAATTAAAGGATCTGCACCCAGGAGGCACACCAAAATACACCTACTTGTCACTGGCCTCACTGATGTAAATCTCAAGTTGTCAGTCTTCTTATGTTTGTTGGTTGCATTGTTGTTAACCTCCCACTTAAGAAAATTTCACTTGTAAGTTGTATGGAGACATCACCATGTGCTGGTGAAGGGTGACAATTTTTGCCCATGCTCGGCACTTACATGTATGAGAATGACTGTAGAGCAGGGAGGGTTCTTTAATGTGCCAACACCTACTGTGACACAGGACCTCGGATGAAACGGTCTCATCTGAAAGAAAGGAATGGCCAACTATACCTTGGCTTGTACTCGAACCCCAGACCTCTTGATTCAAAGTCAGATATGTTAAAAGGCAATCTTTCTACCCCAAACTTAGTTATCACAGCTTCTCTCTTATCCTGTACCAGTTTTTTTCAGACAATATTTTATTATTCAAATTTGTTGCATTACTATATACAGTCAACTCCACAAATAACAAGATTACATGTAACAAGGTACCGGTTGTTACAAGATGATTTCTATTCCTGGTGCACTTTCCATGCATGCATTACTTTGTAAATTTGAATAATGAAAAATACTAGATATCATATTAAACATCATATCAGTAAGCAATGAGTATCCCCGGACAAGTAGTCGTGATGACTCAGTTGCACATCCCCGATTACTTTTGTGGACTTTTTACTGCTTGTTACTTTAAGTGGCTTAAATGTATTACCTAATCAATAGTATCCTTATTAGTGCATTCTCACTTCCTCCAGAAATGATGTAACTGTTAACTAAGAAACTTATCTTGACGTTTGTACTAAAACAACAACATCAACATGATAAAACACTAAAAGCTTATTACAAGATTTCATACTTCTAGTCATAATAATCCATTATCAAATGTCATACATTACTCAATGGCTGTATCTTTCTGTAAAATTTATAATTGGTGTGATAAACCAATTATCAGATGGATCTGATAGTAATGTAACATTTCTCAGTTGCTCTGTTTAAGCGGTTTTTTTTTACCCACTGCTACACATCTAGTAAATAGTGATACAAATACACCTGCATTGTTGGGGGGGGGGAGCTGCTGTGATTCAGTGGTTAATGTGTTCACCTTCTGATCCCAAGGTCGTTGGTTTGAATCCATGCCTGCTGTGGTTGGCTTTTCCTGTCCTTCAGATGAGACGGTAAATCAAGGTCCTACATGCATGTTACAAAAGGTGTTGGCATGTTAAAGGAACCCTCACTGCTCGAAATGTGCATACAAATTCTGTGTCATATGGGACCTCTGAGACCTCTGTTTTTAACTCAGTCTCGCATCGTCAAAAAACAGGAATAGCTACAATGCAACTGCTTTTGCTGATTTCCTAAACTGACAGTCTGTTTGCCTGAATGCTAGTGCCCTAATGTGGAGCCAGGACAGCTCTGCTAGTAACAAATGTACCAGTTACCGGTATTCAAATTGTCTGCCCTTACTGTCTTAACAACTATCATACTTCCTGTACAGTAGTCATTTTAGAGATCAAAGTTTAGCAGATTTGTACCACATGTAGATCTTTTGTTAAACCTAAAGATTTTTAGATAAATATTGAGAAACTAATACATTTTTCTACATAACACTATGGGATTTAAAGTCGTGTGTTTTGGTTTTACAAAATTTAAATCAAATTCTGTGTATGTTTGTATGTGTCAGAAAATAATGTTTAAAGAATCTTTGATGTTTGTAGATCATTTGAATTTAAAATTGTTAAGTCAGTCACTAGCACAACATTGATTTAATTGTTCAACTAGATTATTTGGAGGTACATGTATCAGGTCCAGATATGCATTGTGCATGCATGTATGCCGGGTCTGTCCATATTGTTACACATACGTGTACATTAAATGTTCAATTTGTCACAAAATACTTGAATGTCAACAAGCAAATTTTGTCATTAAATATTTATAGGCCTACTTCCAGGCTGATTAATCCTTTCAGTCTGGTTTTCTATGGCAAGCTCATTTTGTTGTTGTTGTTGAATTGTTGTTTAACGACCCACTTAAGAATCTTTCACTCTTATGGAGACGTCGCCATGTGCTGGTGAAGGATGACAAATTTTGCCTATGCTCGGCACTGCTGGCTGTAGAGCAG
>JACSZP010051675.1:0-13424 GCA_016161895.1 Pinna nobilis | reverse complement strand
TGAAACCATATCGCTATTTGAGCAGTGTTTTCCCTAAGAACCGGCTGCCGGCCAAATTGACCATTTCAAGCTATTTTCTGGCCGGTTCAAATCTAAGATTTGAACATCTTTTAGAGGGGAGAAACCCCCAAGACCCCTGTTCTTGGCCTGTTCAATTCATTTTCAAGCCTGTTCAAATAAAACGAAGGGAAAACACTGCATGTATCTGATATGGGAATCTCTGGAGGTACCTACATGTACTAGTACAAAACCCTGAATACCCTATTACATGCAAAGACCATAGAAGGTCAGGATAATGTCTAAAAACAAAGAATTAAAAAAAGACATATGCTCCCATCATTTCTAGATACAGTCTAACTTGTTTTAAGAGACTGTCTAAGGGAAGGAGTAAAAAGGGTCACATATGACAGGTGGTCTCTTAATTCAGGTGATTTATATAGGATAAACCCATTTTGGGAACCAAACGTTTAGGTCACATAAGACAGGGTTTCCTTTAATTCAGTGGGTCAATAAGGCAGGTTAGACTGTACATGTATACTTAATCTGTACTTGTACAGTTTAGAAATAGTTTCAGCCTTCTGTGGCACAAGGAACTAGATGGTCTTACAATTTCAGAGAGACTGGGAACTAAAAGTGGACTCTCTAATAAAGCATGTCAACTCTTCACCATGGTTCACAATTAAGATAGCAGACATTATTTGCTATTATGAACTAAATGTTACATTTCTGAATGGGGGCCTCCATGGTTGATTGGTTAGCATGTTCGAGTTGGAATCAAAGGTCAGGGGACGTCCCTGTCTCTCGGATGAGACAGTAAAAACTGAGGTCTCGTGTCACAGTAGGTGTCGGCATGTTAAAGAACCATCCCTGCTCTACAGCAAGCAGTGCCGAGCATAGGCAAAATTTGTTGCCCTCCACCGGCACACGGTGATGTCTCCATATGAGTCAAATATTCTTGAATAGAACATTAAACAACAATACAACAACAACATTTCTGAATATTTACAGTCAAGCCTCATTAATCCAGAGGCAATAAATTCAATGCTTCTCCTTCCTGACAAAATTTATTGGGGACAAAATTTCAAATTTTGTTCATCGTTATGAAAAATATATTTCATTAAACAGAATGTTTCATTAATCCACTAACTATATGTACCACAGAAATGGTCACCACATTATTTCCCCACCTCTTTGGTGTGGTGGTGGATGTACTTTAGATGGCACTACCTAAATATGGATGTAGAGTGCAGATGTATCCACTCCTCTATTCAAATAATTATAAACATCCATACTCTAATTGAGGGTACTGTACTTGCACGATAAGGTCACAAGTGCATGTGATTGATGGAATTTTAATCCAGTGCACTTAAACCAGTTCATCCTTACTCAGGTAAACAAATTCATAGGTAAATATAGGCCTGGTAAATTAAAATTGTTGTGATTTTTTTCATGCACATCTGCGTCAGAGAAGATGATATTTCATAGTAATTTGATACTTATGTAGTAAAGTTATCTGCTGAAATCATTTCACCTGAGTACCACAATTCTTGAGAGGCATATCTAATAATTAAAAAAAGTATCATTCTTTCTTCTTCCCTTCATATGGATGGGATGTACTGCGATAATTCATTATTTAAAGAGTCCTCATACTATACCAAAAGGTCTGTACCTTATGCTGTAGGTTGTTTGGATGGGACCAGAACCATGTGACAAAATAAGTGTTGCCAGGAAAGAGATGCCGTATTAGCCAATGGTCAATAAATATTAAACGTAGGCCAAAATTTGAAGCCCTTTACTACTGGTTGTTGCGGCTCAGTGGTTAGCATATTTGGTTTTCAGTCATAAGGTCTTAGGTTAGAATCCCCCCTGTGCTAGCTAGGTTTGACTGTCCTTCGGATGAGACAGTAAAAACAGAAGTCCTGTTTTTCAATAGGTGTTGGCACCCAGAACCTTAATTGCTTAATTAAGGGCCATACATGCCAAACATTGGCCAAATCTGTCACATTCTACCTTCATTGGTCATATATCCATGTGTACATGTTACTGTAATTATAAATCACAGGTGTAATTGACAGGTAAAGAACAACACCTGCACAGTCCAGAGGTTCTTACAAATCCATGCTGTAGTTTACCTGACAACCAAAACATACATACACCAGATATAGATTATCAAATGCTGTACTAACATGTAGGGGATTTAGATATCTCTGTACATGTACATGTATAATGCATTTCACCAGCACCTGTGATTTCCTTGTAAAAGAGATGTCCCTGTAAAAGAGACATTGGTTGGCTATACTTCTCGAAAACCTTTCACTCACAGGTATACAGGGTATATCAGATGTCACCAATGCCGGTGAAGGGTCACAAATATGGCCCATGCTTTAAGTACATAGGGCCATTGTGTTGTCCCACAAGCTTACTGTCCTTATAAAACTGATATGGAAAACAATACCACTGGTATCATCCCTTGAAATTGAGCAATGGCATGACAGACTTGACAACCTTGAAATTTTTTGGGGGAATATTTTTCAATTTAATTGGGGAGACTCTAAATTTTACTATGAACTAATAGGGAAATTAGTTTTTTACGGGGAAGACATGTTTTTTCTTGAGAAATTATCAAAATTTTACATAAAAAATTGTGAGTCTCCCAATTTATGGGGGAGACTTGGCAAGTATGCATGATGACCCTTGAGCTTTGCAAACAAATTATGGTAGAACTCTTGCTCGAAGGCTGCAAAATAGTGAAACAACCTGAATGAAATAAATCATAACTGGAACAGACCCCTTCACTGTAACTGACATTTTTTTTACTGTGGTCCTGTAAAATTGGTTGGTAAAATGATACAGATTCCTGGAAAATGACAGTCAAGAAACAATCATTTATAACAACATCGCATTTGGATCGTAGTTACAATTAAAGGGCCTTTTAGAAAACTCTAGCAAAAGTTAAAATGCCACAGGGCACCTGAATAATTGGCCATGTTCTGGGAGACCAGGTAAACAATCTAGCTGTAAACTTATTGACCCTTAAATCATTCTGAGCTGTATTATATATCAATATTCCAGTCGCATGTCACAAATCCTGCATGTGAGCTAATTGATACGCAGCATATTCTGTATCAGAACAGTGACACTTCTACAAACCAAAAGGTGACATGCCCACAGAAAAAAACGTACATGTTTACAACAAAATATATTAATTTGTGTAATATATATAAATACTTTGTCAGATAATGTATGACCTTGTTTGACCTCCCATAAATAACTCAGCAGCTTGTTGACAGAAGAAATTTGCCAGAACATAAACATAAGTATATTTCTTCAGGACAAATTAAGTGGCCTACATGTACATGTTCATGTAATATAGCACTAGTGACCTTTAAGACAGTACCAGCAGATTTGTCAACCTCGAAAAAAAATTTATGGAGAAGGCTAGGAATTTCAATTCTCTGGGGAGACTCTAAATTTTACTAAGAATAATTGAAAAATTCAAGTTTTTCATGGGGGAGACAATGTTTTTTACATGAAAAATCAGAAGTCTCCTTATTTATGGGGGAGACTTGACAATTAAGTATGTTTCAGTATTTTTTATTCCAAGGTCATAATTAGATTGTACTCAGTCCAGAAAATTTCTCAGTCAAAATGTTGATCACAGATTAAATGACACTGTGTGCTCAGTAGTCATATGAGACTGATCATCCTTTTTTTCACCTATCAGTCACAATGTTAGTTTGTTATAGACAGCTCTAAGTGGGGACATAACACAGTGTAACCCAATGACAGACTGATCCTCATCTCTATCATTAATGAAATACCATCCATGTAATTAAGTGTAGTCACCCCAGTACCTGGGTATACAGGTATGCTAGTTACATGTTCATGACCTATTTATAGATATCCATCAATCTGTCGCCTGCCAATCACCCGTGGCTATCGTGGACATGATGTACAGTGATTTAGGCAGTAAATTATGCCTTCAAACTGGTATGCTGTCTGCATGCCTCTGAATATCTTAACTGTAATTACAGAAATACCAGCTATACCTAAACAATCCATGTACCTTTGTTATGCTAAACTGAATGTAAATTAAACTGAACTTGAAGCATATACATGTTCATGAATGTACATAGATTCTGATATAGTTGGATAGTTCTATCAAAAGAAGTGAAAGCACATGAGGGTCATTAAGACTACAATTATGGAATCTTATATTGAATCTATTCCATGCCAATAAATAAATAAATTTCTATCCTTTTTTCACTTTTCAGTACAATTCTATCTCCAACATACATATAGGTATGATTTTAAAGTAATTTGGCTACTTTAATGAAAAAACCCACAAAGAAATACAACCTACTCTGCCTTTATTAATGCATTTCATTCGATCAAAGAACTAGTTGTCTCCAAAGATGCATTTTCCCTACACAAATAACCTGACTTAAGAGACCACCTGTCATATGTGACCAAATTTGTATCTTCAGTCTCTTAAAACAGGATAGCCTGGGAACAACTGTCAATATGTCTGAGAAGAATTGAAAATGTGACTGAGAACAACTGATAATGTGCCTGCAGAAGAACTTATAATTTGCTTGGAAATAACTCGCAACTGGGTCTGGTTTAACAAGATTTCACTGTAGCAGTATACCTCATCAAAGAATGAAAGTCTTGAGAATCAATAGATGAGTAGATGACTTCATCCTCCATTACTCAAATTGAAAAAAATGCTGTGTACAAACTGAGAATAGAGATCAAGTGGATAATAATGTTCTTTTGTCTTAATTAGCACCCTCCCCGTGTCTGAGTAACAAACTAACAATCTGAGAACAAAGTCAGTTTAGCTCTGTATGTAATGTCAATTACACAAGCCTCTGTTACATTGTACAAGCCTTGTTTGTTAGTGTCTTCAGAAATGTGAGGAGCCAAAAAAACTGCTGTAGAGCAAACAGCGTGAAGAATTTACAGGAGCTTCATGTATATCATCTAGGCCTTGGTGAAAGGGAGAAGTAGAAACACAAACCATCCATAAAATGAAATCAGATAAATTTAGAAGAATATATAATAGCTAAGAAGAAATTGCAGTTATTGTGCAAAAATGACTGTCGGTTTGTATTTTTTTTTTTTACAGCACACTTAATTGATAATCTTTCAGTAATATGGTGGTAGAGGCCATTGGTCAAGAAGTTAACCCAGGTACATGTACATATGTACCCAAGGGGAGATTAACTGTCAAAACAAGAACTCTACATTCCTGTAAGTGTTGTCAATTGACCTAAGGGCACCACTGAGGACCTTTAGAGGCTAAGAATTCTCCATTTCTGTAGAAGTTTTGTCAATTGACCTACAGGCACTAGTGAGTACCTCTAGAAGCTCAGAATTCTCCCTTTCTGTAGCAGTGTTGTCAAAGGCCCTAATGGCACTTCATAGGACCTCTAGATGCTTGGAATTCTCTCTTTCTGTAGCAGTGTTGTCCAAGGCCCTAACGGCACTACATAGGACCTCTGGATGCTTAGAATTCTCTTTTGCTGTAGTAGTGTTGTCAAAGGCCCTATGGACATTACATAGGACCTCTAGATGCTCAGAATTCTCTCTTGCTGTAGTAGTATTGTCAAAGGCCCTAAGGGCACTACATACATGTAGGACCTCTGGATGCTCAGAATTCTCCCTTTATGTAGTAGTTTTGTAAATTGATCTAAGGGCACAACTATGGACCTCAGAATTCAACATTCCTGTGGAAGTCTTGTCAGTTGACCTAGGGGCACCATTGAGTTTCCCTAGAAATACAAATTCATGTACTTTCACATGGTATCAGTTTAACCAGTCTTTCAAAGATACAAGATAAATTCCTTGTGAATGAACAGCACTGGTTATCTGATAAAAGATGGTGGCGAGCCTGTGTATTCCCATTACTGCATATGGCGAGATTTCAGGATTATGTGAAACATTTATCAAAGCTTGGTTTGTTCGCCACAAATATCAGCTCCCCCCAAAAAACAGAGGAATTCCTGTGATGTGTCACATTACAGATTTTTTATCTTGACTTAAAAAACTACAAAAAATAAATCCTCTAATGTCTATGTACCGCAGAATATCAGTTGAAGATTAAAAGATCAGGAAAAACTCTGTACTCAGAGGAGCATTACTTTGTCTACAGAACAGAAAGTTACTGTCCCTTTTGCATGACATGAATGTTGACCTGATCAGCGGTCATCAAAATATGCAATACATTCCAAATTGATAAAAAAAACCTGAATTGTTAAAAGTACTAGCTACACTATTGGGGGAGGACTAGCTTATTCCTTGATCTTCAGATCATGAGGTCATGAGTTCAAGTCAGCTTGGCACAGATGGCTCGCTTTGGACGAGACAGTAAAATACTGAGGTCCTGTATCACAGTAGGTGACAACACAAAGAACCCTCATTGTTCGATGGCCCTAATTGTCAAGCACAGACCAAGTTTTAGCCTTTCATCGCTAGTAGTGAGGTCTCCAAAAAAGTTTGTTGTAAAAAATATTTGAGACAACAATACAACAACTTGCAAATAAGACAAAGAATCAAGCTACGAATACGTTCACAAAAGTATTCGAGTTAACATACTGTAGATTTTGTTTATTAAGTTAAACATTATCTTAATTTCTATGGTAAGAATTCTTAACTGTGTTAAGTTATTCATTTGAAAATGACGCAATTACACAATAAAACGCTTGATTATATTACAAACTAATTACAAATACAAATCTAACAAGATAGATTGGTCTGTGGTGTTATCGTAATCAGTGCTTCGTGATGAATTGCAAGGTAGAAATAAACTATGGCTTAGCAACTTCATCATCTCCCTCTGTGTAACTAAAAATAAAATCTAAATACTGAAAATAGGCCTTGAAATAATGACATGATTGTTCTAAGGGCAGAATGATTTTGTCTCTATATTCATATGCAAATATCTGTGTATCTGTTTTGTTCTGCTTTGTATTTTATGATGCACATGTCTGTCATGCAGTAGCACATGCATATATTGCATACCTGTGCACATGTCTCTGTGCATGTGTATGCTTGTGCACATTTTTACATGTGTATGTGCACATGTGTATGTCTGTACATGTGTGCATGACTGAATATTTGTATATGTGCATGTCTGTGAATGTTTGTATGAGCACATGTGTACATGTATGTCTGTATGTGTGTAAAGGCAACTATCTGTGCATGTGTGTATGTCTGTTCATATGTATGTTTATGCAAGTGTGCGTCACAGCACATGTGCATGCATTTTTTTCTATGTTTTTACATATATGTGTCTGTTTATGATTAGGCCTACATGTATATGTTTGTGCATATATGACTATACATATACATGTATATATGTGTCTGTGGATATGTTTATGCATGAATATGATGTGTGTGACATGCAAATTGCTAATAATCCATATACCATGTTTTGAATTGTTTATGCATTTGTGCCTAGATTAATCAAACTGCATAGCTTTGTATATTATATTTGATATTTGTGTGTATAATGAAGTTTATCCAATTTTACCAAATATGCATGCAGGCACTCCAAAGTGTGTACATGTTTACCATAGAAATTTGTATCACAAGTTGAAACTTCCTACTATATTTACCTTAGCCTCTTGATTTTCTATTATAAAAATCAGTAATGTTATTAAAGAAAAGTAAAAATTTGAGACAGAAATAGAAATGTGTATCTAAAGAATATGAAGCATGCCTACCAAAAAATTCCTCCCAGTGCATTGAGTTCCTTATGTACTTTTGTTGGTCATTTCCTTCTACAAATGGACCTCTGTGGTCACCATTCTGACGCTGTGGTCCAATATTCATATCCCTTGTCATTTCACAATTATCAAAAGTATAAAATGATGGCACATTCTCATTGCTCCCATCAGAGACATAAGATCTTTCCAAATCCCATAATCCCTGTCTATATTCATTTAACCTTGAGTGATAATCCGCGGGACACAATTTGTTATTTTTGTTGATATTAAGCGACCCGTTAGTTGTGGCGATTTCTCCTTTCTTCTTCTGTCTCATGCTTATCATACTGATATGTAATGTTGGCTTATCCCAAGTTGACTTATTTTAAGTAATATTGACCAATTCCATGCAGTCTTAGATGAAATCTGTTTCTGTCAACCATATCCTCATTCAAATGTCACATAGTTACAAAGATTCGATCTTCAAAGACAGCTGAAGTATCTAAATAATCTGTCTTGGTCTGTATATGGATCAGACATTCCGAAATCTATCTATCAACAGAAGATCTTATTTTCTGTTTGCGTATTTTCCAAAAATATCATATGAAAACGATTTAAATTACGACATAACACTCAATCCACTAACACAACCATTACACAAGATTAAATCCCAAAGTTTATACATCTGAGTGATATCTGTCTATGAGAAAATGAGTGCTCTTCGGAATCCTTTTAAAATTTGTACCACATTTCCGACTCAATTACAGGTTTTTTACTTTGTGCTCCCTCCCAGACTTAGTCCTTCTTTACACACACACGTATCACATCTACTCTGGTATCTCTCCTCACACAGCACTGAGCAGATCAGCTGAAGGCTTGTCAAGTCTACCGACTCAGTTAACTCGCCACACTATAATGATAGTATTAACACATGGCTCAGGTTCACTTTGTTGGCCGATAATAAACCTCCACAAAAAAACTCATCTTATTTTTCCAAAGTAAAATTTTATAAAACTTTCAATCTAATGTCTCGTAATAAGAAAAAAAACCAAGGAGGACTTTTATGATGATATCAAGAATTCCTCGCTAAATAAAATCACGGCCACTTTAAATATTTAAATGTCTTAACATCCACAGAGTCCTCAGACATAATGAATAGTCGGAGATAGAATTTGACTAATGTAAGTTTACTCCTTTTGTTAGAAATGACAGAATAAATCACCTATGTATGCAAATGAGTAGAGGTCACTGTTGATAACCTTATGTAATTCTAGTCAGATTTGATATACAGCATGATTCACCCCCAATAACCCACTAGGCACACTTCCAGAGCTGGGTTGTTTTTTTTTAGTATTTATGTGTGGGATGTAGAATTTCATACACAGTTTCAGGTGATAAACAGATTTAGTACAATAAATGTTATGATTTCTTGTACACAAACAGATCTGATGAAGGCCATCTTTGTTTCTTGTGAAAACAACCTTTGTTTCATTTTGATACAAAGATCATTTCTGGCTCACGTAGCATTTAGCATTACTAGAAACCTAGAGTCTGTATATGATGGGGGTTAAATCATAGTAAATATTATGTACATGTAAATAAATCTCAATATAAATATTTGGAACAGAGGTGTACTTTCTTTTTATCTATGAGAGATGAACAAAGGCACTAACAATGTCTTTATTATATACTCAACCAACAAAATAGAACAAAATTGAGGGAATTAAAATTAAGATAAAAGTTTAGCAAATAGTGAATATAAATCACAGTAAGAAATACACCAGCATTGCATCAAAATCATTACTAATGGCAGGAGCTGTTTCAAATATATTGATTGATCGATAGATACATTGATATGTTAGATGTAAATGTATATAGGTGCAATATAATAAATAAAATGTCTTAAAGTATTAAGAAGTATATATTAGACAGACAGATAGATAGATAGATAGATAGATTGATAGATAGATAGATAATTGAATAAATAAATAAATAAATAAATAAATAAATAAATAAATAAATAAAACAAATAAATAAATAAATAAATAAATAAATAAATAAATAAATAAATAAATAAATAAATAAATAAATAAATCAAATGAATGAATGAATGAATGAATGAATGAATGAATGAATGAATGAATGAATGAATGAATGAATGAATGAATGAATGAATAAATAAATAAATAAATAAATAAATAAATAAATAAATAATAAATAAATAAATAAATAAATAAATAAATAAATAAATAAATAAATAAATAAATAAATAAATAAATAAACAAACAATAGTCCTATGGTGTAATCAAGCTGTATTATACCCATAGGTCAATATGGTAAAAAAAAATAAATGAAGGACAAGAAAGGTTTACTGCCTTCAAAGGGATTCAAACTTATGACCTTGTTGTCTGAAGGCTACTGGGTATGTATGGTATCACTCTTTCATGGTTTATTACTTTTCCTGCATGGTTTGGAAAAAAAGGATTAAAAAAGATATTTGTAAATTTTCTTTTTTAAAAAATGATGAAGTCATCATCAGTACAAGATAAGATGATAATCAGTATACTCGTGAACTCCGCAGGTGGGTGCTCATTAAAATGAATCACAAACAAGAAAATGGAGGTAAAACTGTGTAGAAAAAGGAGGAAATCTGCATAATTTAACATCTGACCACAATTAAATACATGTAAACTAGGTAATCTCCATGCCGATCAGATTTAACAAGGCGATTAGGGGTAGGTTAAATCATATGTAAAATGGCCCTCCTCTCTGTCACACAGTGCAAAGTATGAGACAGTCACTTCCGAATTTAAATATTCGTGTTTCTGCAGCGTTGAAATTCTGTTGGCCGCTGACCTCGGGCCAACTCATAATCCTCTAATGCATGACAGTAATCTCATGATGAGATTTTAAAAGTCAGATTTATTAAGGCAATTTGCTTTTGTCTAATGAGAAAGAAACAATATAATTATTAAAAAATTGAATTTTAAAATTTTTAAATTTAGAAAATCATGTTTAATCCCTCTTACTCTTTTTGTAAATAGGATTATACCCTGAAGCTAAGCTTAAGTGTTTCCTATGTCTCATCCATGAGTTTCTTTTATCAAGATTTCTGGTGCACAACCGGATACAATACTTGGTGGTAATCCTGTCTCACAGTGCACCGCAAAGCCCCACTTATGCACGAAACAATAATACGAATTAAAAATAAAACAAACTCCCACCCTAAGACACGTATTTATGGATCATCAGAATACAATACAAGTAAATGCACCTAATCATATCTGCAATAATAAGCCTACTTAAATACTGATAAGATACTTACAGAATTCACAATTCTGTCAAATTAAGTTTATTCATGTATAAGTATATTAATTCCAACTACAGTGAAACCTGCCTTGTCAACCCACTTGTGGAAAACCAATTCATTAAATAATCTTGAAGATAAAAACTGTCACGAGAAACCGCCTGTCTAAAAAGACTTTTCCAGGATTGCAGGGGCAGTATTTCAACAAAAGTACAGCAGAACCAGTCTTGAGAGATCATCCCTGCAGAGTGACACATGGAAATATGGATTTTCAAGACAGGTGGTCTCTCATGACAGGTTTTAATATGATTACTTAAAAATATGTCCTCTTTTAAGTGGTCTAGCCCTATATTTTTTTAGCTCCCAAGACTTCTTGACCTAGCTCTCAAGACAAGTTCAACAACATCAAAGTTTCCCCTATAGTTTTACACTTGAATCCATATGTAGAAAATGGAAGAGGGACCTTTAATTAGATTCCTATATAAGAAGTGTTTTTTAGAAAATTTATCTGGGGTGAAATACAGTCTAACCTGCCTTAGCGACCCACTGAATAAAAGGAAAACCTGTCTTATGTGACCTAAATGTGTAGCTCCCAAAATGTTTTTTTCCTATATAAATCACCTGAACTAAGAGACCACCTGTCATATGTGACACCTTTTTACTCCTTCCCTTGGACGGTCTCTTAAAACAAGTTTGACTGTATTGAAAAAATCTAAATAAATACACAGTTGACTTAGGCTGAGAAACTTTGTATAATTCATCCTACTACATGTATCTACAGTTGAGTGACATATCAGCTGGTCAGGTAATTATGTATTGATGTACTGGTGAGTCTATATACATGTACAGACTAATCCATCAAAACTTTGACTTGTATGTCTGGTCAAAAGTAAAGTTTACTGACCAATACCAAACAAGGACTACACAGTAATGACTAAATCCATATCAATCAACACCTGACCAGTATACAGTAGAGTCGGTCTATAACGAATCCGCTTAAAGCGAATTCAGTGCTATTACGAAGAGGAATAACACCCCCCCCCCCCAAAAAAAAAAGAATTACTTTTTATCCGTTTCTATAGTAAATTCTGATGCTTAAAACAAAGGATGCCTATAACGAGGTCAAAAGTCAATTCCCTTTGACTTCCGTTATAGACAAACTCCACTGTATCTACAGTCTATGTTTTAAGAGACTGACCAAGTAGTTGCAAAAAGGGTTGCATATATGTACGACAGACGGTCTCTTAATTCAAATGAATTTCAGAGAAAAAGGCCACTTTGGGAAGCATACAGTTAGGTCAAGTAAGACAGGTAATCCTTTAATTCATTGGGTCACTTAGGCAGGTTAGATTCATTGTATATCTGGTCAAAAGTTAAAATTACTGTAATTCATTGGGTCACTTAGGCAGGTTAGATTCATTGTATATTTGGTCAAAAGTTAAAAGTCTACTGACCAATACCACTAAGGACTGCAATATGGCTGAAACCTGATCAATAGGACAAGGTCCACACAGACATACATAAGAATATAGAGCTCTATGAATGATTCAGTTCATCAAATCTGTGATTTATTTAGTTTTATAATTTCACTGATTGTTCGTTGTCTAAAACTGTTAATTTGACTAGAATGCAGATTGGAATAATTTCATGGAGGCAAGTAAAAACCACTATACGTGTATATATGAACATTGTGTTCAGTATCCTCTCTCATTGTAAAATTCTGATGTATCATTTCAGTTATGATATGTGTAGAAGACCAAACAATGCACACAGTAGAATGGAAAGATAACATCAACGAGCATCAGGTTTATGTTATTATAAAAATCTGACACAAAAATCATATATCATCTTCTACACTTATGTTACTGATATTCTAATACTCAGGAGGGGGTTACCTATCACGTGAAATAAACAATTATGTAGGACAATACAACAATAGTCTCAATGTGCACCAAGTTCAGCCTCTGTTAGCTAACGAGAGCTGTATCAGATACAGATCTAGACATGTGATCTCCCAGACTGGTTCTATACATCACACTTTGTCTCTTTATCTGAGACTAGTAAATGAGAGGTCAACTCACAAGGTCGGTGCAGCGCATTGTGATAATAAGATGCAGTGACTTATGATGTGAGACTATATGATCACCTTTGGTGTCTGTTGCGAGTCTACAGTATACATTATTGCCCTGGTGATTGGGAGACATGACAGTTTGTTGACTCATGCCAAGTCATCAAGTCATATTTGATTTCATCCAGGGCAAAACCCAAGTGGCTATCACTTGCTTATTGTTACATGTAACTTTATATAGTATTGGTATTGTTGTTTAACGTCCCACTCAAGAATATTTCACTCACATGGAGACGTCATCATGTGCCAGTGAAGGGCTACAAATTTTGCCTATGCT
>JACSZP010051673.1:0-10443 GCA_016161895.1 Pinna nobilis | reverse complement strand
CAGGGTGTGTATGTATTCTGTACTTACTGTGATATTATCACCTACAGGGCGTGTATGTATTCTGTACTTACTGTGATATTATCACCTACAGGGTGTGTATGTATTCTGTGCTTACCGTGATATTATCACCTACAGGGTGTGTATGTATTCTGTTTTTACTGTGATATTATCACCTACAGGGTGCGTATGTATTCTGTACTCACTGTGATATTATCACCTACAGGGTGTGTATGTATTCTGTACTTACTGTGATATTATCACCTACAGGGTGTGTATGTATTCTGTACTTACTGTGATATTATCACCTACAGGGTTTTTATGTGTTTTGTACTTACTGTGATATTATCACCTACAGGGTGTATATGTATTCTGTTCTACCGTGATATTATCACCTACAGGTTGTTTATGTGTTTTGTACTTACTGTGATATTATCACCTACAGGGTGTTTATTTGTTTTGTACTTACTGTGATATTATCACCTACAGGGTGTATTCTGTTCTCACTGTGATTCTATCAACTACAGGGTGTGCATTTATTCTATACTTAGTGTGATATAACACCTACAGGGTTTGTTTGTGCTATGTTCTTACTGTTTTATTATCACCTATAGGGCGTGTGTGTATTCTGTTCTTACTGTGATATAACACCTACAGGGTGTGTATGTGTTCTGTACTCACTGTGCTATTATACCCTACTGAATGTGTGTATTCAATTTTAAACATAAAATGACAATAACTTTATGTACATACATCCAAATGTAGGCCTACAATGCTACTCATAAATAACCGGTTGGTTTATTGCGATAGAATCAGTACTGTGCTGGCAATTTCAGTTTTCACTTGGTGCTGTGTTGAATACTATTATCAAGTAAATACACTCGATTTACAAACCCATGAATCATTACGTCATATAGACGCAAACAAACAACGATTGATAAAATTGTACGTAAAAATGTCTAAGGTTCCGCTTATATGTAAATCTCTCAGTAAATCGTTAGTTAGCATTCAATTGGTGAATAAAGAACAGACCGGTGATGGGAAATACAGCTTGATCTTCTAGATAATGACACTCGCAGGCAGTGAAACACGCACAAATGTAGCAGAGCTCATCAAGAAGCGCACAACAGGCTACACAAAAAATACGACTAGTACATGTAACAATTTTCCTGCCTTTAGATCTCATATCTTTTATCTTCTTATGTCTGTAAAATTAAATATGAGTGATCTCTGAAATAACGGCGCTCCTCAAAGATCAGTATTACTTTGTGGTTTTATAGGTGGGGCCAACACGAACATCATGAGTGAGGATTGTATTGAATCGACATAAAAAAACGTTTGTCAATATGTCATTATTTGTATGCCGTCTTTCCAATTGCTTTATCAAGTAGATCATTGACTTCCTGTTTACTCAGAATATTCAGAGGAAGCCCAAATGCCTGATCAACAGGTTTATCCATCTCGGCATCCATATAAAGATGGATATTCTTTAGTGGGAACATGATGCCTTAAAAGGGTGTGCATGATTATAGACCCGATCACTAAGAAATTGAGAACTGGAATTCATGCACCTGGTCAGAGCGAACTTCAAATTCACTTTCTTTAAGTATCGTATAACAGGTAAGATATACTGCGTTAGGCAAGTGCCACAATTAAGACCACCCACTTTCTTCTGTCAAATGATTTTTTAAAAATATAATCATCATTGTATATCTATAGATAGCTTAGTCTCTTTATCGACCAAACAATTCCCAACTGTAGTTTCAAGTTTGAAAATGAATAAAAATACAAAAATTGACGACAGATTAAAGGTTGTCTATTAACCAATCTTATTGTTACCACAGAAGAGTTGATCTCGAATATTTGTTTCAATATTGTAAAATCAACAGGAAGGTCTGAACCAGCATAACAGAAATGTTCATCATAAATATTCACGATGCACCAGCAAATAACTGATATTTTGAAATAAATTTCTCATTGTACTTATAAACATATCATGAAGTTCATTGATGGTTTCAACATAACATGAAAAAAAAAAAATGACGAATTAGCGGTTATAAGAAGATAGGATCGTTTGGGTTCATTTTGATTCATTTTAGCAAAAAATATGAAATTTTTAATATTAAAAACGGTGAGAGGACAAGTAAGATAAAAAAATTGTTGAAATACGTCTTGAGAATTTAGTAAAAAAAAAAAACAGATCTAGCAACGTCAGACCCGAAAGTATAAAACTCGATAATCATATATCCAGGAAAGGGGCATTGGGTGGACTGGGTAAAAGAAAATATAAAAGGAAAATGACCACCCTTTATATGATATTCCTTTATTTGTATAGCGAAGTTATGTGTTCGTAATTGTTTTTAAAATTCATAAGGGTAAATATATATATATATCGTATAATTTGCCATGAACAAAAAGAGAGGATGACATGTTACATACATGACTTCACCTTCAAGGTGGGATGTAATATGAATGCTGAATTTCTAAACAAGTTGGCGATATAAGAAGACAAGTTGTGAAATATTACTATAATGCAGACTGAGCACATGGGATAATATTACCATACACACTTCTTACCCGGTAGATTTAACAATCAGTCTAAATTACATTAAAACCTGAAGCATTTTCTGACACTTGTAACTTGCTTTCAGGACATACAATACAGTACACCTGGGTCGTGAACTCCCGAAATTGTTTATTGTAGTAGTGGGTAATACAGATTTTAACATTCTTATGGAGCGACTTTTCAATAGCTTCATGATTTACTGCTTAAAATATACATGTATTTGGAACACAGTAGGGTCCTCTTTGCTAATACAGTGTCAGTCAGTGAGACAGTTATAGAAGTGTTTTGTCAGGAATAAGTACAGAAGTCATAAGTGATGTTATTGCCGGGTAGAAGTCAGCTGTTTACTGTACTGCAAGTGTACTGATGAGGTATACAAATGTAAATACAAATTAATAGATGAAATCAAAATAAAAACATTTAATTAAGATGTTATAACTTTTTACATTTGTGGAAAAATATACACAATTTAACACTTATATCTACAGAGCTGACTCCATGCCCGATGTCAGAACTAATTTGATCTTCACCATTTGCTTTGGAAGTCAGATCTACTGAGAACATTTTAGAAAATGAAGCCGAAATTGATAAGAACTGTAAAGTATTTAAGCTGCAAAAGCATGCTTGTCAATTTATCTTCTCTGGCTGATTAAAAGTATCATGCTGTTTACATACTGTTGATAAAACACTCTGCTTAACACACAAAAAAGTGGTAACGAAATCACGTGACAGTATGATATTAAGTTAAACCCTTTTCCATTTCATTTACTTTTTAGTTATTTCTCCTCATTTAAGAGCAGTGGATGTTTATACCTAGAGAGTTACTGATCCGTTCCGAGTCTATATTATATAGTCGGTATAAATTGCTCGACTGGAGTTCCGCGTGATTTTGTTTCTTGTGTATATTCATATATTGAATCATCACTTGGTTGTAAATCGAATTTGCTCAGAGGCATCAACGGCACATTTATTTAAACTTTTTCTTCATAAGTAAAGAGTTTATTTTCAAAGGATGTGTATAGTTATCGTGGATGTAAGAAAGAGGTCAAATTCATACTATTGATAAATTTCAATAGGGATACTGTGATGCATAGGCGACAATAACCTGTGGTATTCATATCTAAAAATAACAAAACAATTGACCGAATGTTGATTTCATTCTCTATTACGAAGCGGATGGGATTTGATATTCAGTTGAATGTTGAACACGTGTATAAAAGATTAGCCGTTAGTTCAACTGTGGGTCTTAAAGAGGATTTGGTGAATATAGCGTGAGGTGCTCCTCTTTGTGAAAGAAAGAAATTTTAAAATGCCTCCTAGATTCTGAAATGAAGATTTAATCTCCGACTTGAATTATTGGACAATATGTAATTCCTGATTTTTTTTTTGTCGTTTTTGGAAAGGGAAGCAAAGAGGAAATATTTGGAAACCTACGGATCAGCACAAAATTTTATTATCATATGGGTATCCCGAAATTTCAAGAAGGATAATTAGTTGCACAATTAGGAAATGTTTAACGACTGATAAACTCAAGATGACCACGAATGGGAAAACAAAGCCTACTGTGGATTGTAAGATAGCTGTACTGGGGAGATCCGGCGTTGGAAAGTCAGGTATATTGCTTATGTAGATCTTCATTTTCAGTTGTTTACTGCTTACAAAAATATATCCAGACACAGGTGCATAAAATGCAAAACAAATCTTTCAGTGTGATATTCAAGGAAACTGTTATTAAGTTACTTTTCTGAGAATATGTGTAATTTTGATGAGCGCATACTTTCTTCAGAAGCGAACACACAGTGTATTATCAGATAAGGCTTCCTTAGGATGAAAACCTCTAGTAAACTGATAACATAATCATTTCATGGATATTGGCTCCCTATTCAAAACAACTTAATTATTTATTAACAAATTAAGCATGTACATGTTATTTAGAAAATATCTCGGCCATACAGAATCATAAATGTTGTTTAACTTTGGTTAGTGAGAGAGTTCTACAGTATTTAGCAAATATTCCTATTTATTTGATTATAGCAATATCAGATTGGGAAGATCATCTAATGAATTTGACGCTCAGCACCTCCCTAGGTTTTATTAACTAATAATAATAATAATTAATAACTATTCACTAACTGGCCTGCCTGCAAATCTACCTGTAACGATTTAATACTATACGTCTTACAAGTTTGTCCATGCTGTTTCGGTATAAAATCCGCATTGATTATTTTCTTTGATAAAACTTGTCTTTCCTGCTTTAATTGGAATACATGCTATAAGTTCATAGGTCGCTGCTTCTATAAGTACATGTATACAAAACGTTACATACCGTCAATTTTAACATATAGTTTGTTAACGGCAAAGGCTCATTCTAAAAGTTTTTTTTAAGGTTATCTGTCTATAACAATCATTTAAGATTATTTTGTGTTTTGGTATATATAGTAAACTCCAGTGTTGTTCAGTACACAAACTTGATTAGACTGAAAGAAAAGAGATTGTCGGTATTTTCGTTTCCCCCTGTAATCAAGAATGGCGATTCCTTCATGTAAAATCAGAACGTGTGCTGATAAAAGGGACGTGTTTAAATTTTCAATATCACAAATGATGAGCCACATCTTATCGAACTGAGAAACAAAAATATATCCCTATAAAGTATGAACCTAAATCCATACATTGTGAATGTAACAACTGTTTGTATTCATCCTATTTATCTTACTGTTTATGGCAGCACTTATATAGTAAAACTGACATACATTCAAATTCCAAACAATATTACATGATGCCTAAGTCATGCAATGGATTGATTACCGTTTTAAAATTTCTAACGTCAACATTTCAATATTGACATGAAATGTCTACGCGTAAATGAAATCTGTAAAGTGGGTAATATTTCGTTGAAATTTGACATCGTTTTCCCCTCCCCAATTAAGGATTGCCATTTAATGTACATTCCCTCTGGTTTAACAGTTCGATGTATTTGTTTCTTTATCTTATTTGTCAGTCACCATGGGGTTTGAGAATAAGATAGCGTTAGATCTGTCTTAAAATGGCTGATGGTAATCTAAATGATATCCGTATGTTACTCTTACATATAGTAACTACGGAAATAAAACAGGTCTGTACGTTCTATATGATGTTAAGTACTGTCGCTACACACAGTTGTTGTTGTTTTTTTTTAAAGTACAGAGTTGTTTATAAAATTATGATGCTTAAAACAATAAATATTCATGTGACCTGTAGTCTGTGATAGTATAGGTGCTTATAACATGCTTTAATGTGAAGTTCGGCATTCAAACTCCTTTATGTAGTTTGTATGTTTGACGTTAATAATTGTTGATTGTACATATGGCCATTTAATATTTGATATCTTTATCTGCCTTTATACATATAGCATTTAACACATCATAGTTTGTTCGGGGGAGGGGGATGAACACTTAACATTTGGCATAGGAAAATAATTATAATATCGAACTGAGCATCTAAATGAAGGATACAAGATATTAGATAAGCTTCAGTGGTCTGTTGAGGATCCGTATTTAATGTCACAAAAATTAACTCTGAAATATGTGAGTGAAACTTAAAACCAAAGTACAACGATTTATTTATCTGTTTTTCCAGTTTTTTTTTTTACTCATATACTGTTTCTCAAAATTGATATAAATAGCACAGAGTTTCCGATATACATGTATTTAGAATGTTTCATATCCTTCTTCTGTCGGGTATTGCACTTTTCATATCTTATTTAAAATTCGTTCCACACCAGAAGTTCTGTGTCTAGACACACAAACGCATTATCGTTTCTCTCGGCTGCCGATTTTCCCGTTTTACAAGTTTCAAATCTAACATATAGGAATGCTGTCAAGTGTGAAATTCTCAGGTTTAAATTATTCTACCTTAATAGATCTAGGATACAGATATTATCTTCAAGATAAGGTATTAAAATTCTATAGTTGTTTTCCCACTTTGATACGTGACATGATTTTGCTTTTACATTAGGGTTGAAATTTAAAAGACATTTGGTTCCCTCCTGTCTAAACATGCTTATCTGATAAACTGACCAAATGATGTACTTATTGTAACGACAAGATGAAGTGTAGTTGAATTAAACTTGTCTGTACGATCAACTCTGAAATGTTAAAGGTAAAATAAAAAGTACCAGGTCAAGTATGCCTCCAAAATAGACATCAATCAGCTAGAGTTGATGTCTCAGATAACATTTTGATTAGACTCACTATATGTTAATATTTGTGAACGATTTTAAAAACTCATGAAAGTTAACACATTAATGACTTGTGTATTTGGTGTTTTCTCATATTTTCTTAAATCCTATGATGAAACCCCTATTGAAGTAATATTCACTATTCAAGTATTATTTCAGTAGTGGTAAACATTATTTTAATAGTGGTTGTGATTGACATCAAAGTATTGTTACTTTGGAGATGTTTTAAACACTATAGAAATATTCCCTCAACAGTGAAGGCAATATACAATATCGACCACTATTTAAGGACATAGGAAGTACATATGTGCAATTCTTTCAGTTTCAAACTGATTAAAGATGTGTTTACAAAGGTCCATCGTATAATTTATCATCTGTACCCGTCATTGTGACAAAAGGTAAATCCTGGGTATATTCTCGGATACAAAGGGTACCAAACATTAAAAAACGATCACAAAAACCCCCCAAAATAAAGAAAAAAAAAACAAACAAACAAACAAAAACTATCCACCTACATACCATTCAACTGTGATAAATAACTTGTAAAATAACATAACTTCTGTGGCGATTTTATTAACCTCGTTTTCTGATGTCTTTTTTATCTTTGTATATGAATAATTAATGAATTTGATAACTTAAATCTTTTTATGGCTTCATATATTTTTTATATGAATAGCTACCTAATTTCACTACAAAAAGTAGAACTTTTCACTATCTAATACCCCGTTCATACGAAGAAATGTTACTTATGTATGTAAATTTGCACATGAGTAATTATACCTGGTCAGCAAAAGTGTATTTTTAGACCTATTTTTTAGTCCCGTATTTTTACGTGATTATACTAACTATACTTTAAAAACCGTAAGTAAATCCTAATAAAAATCATTTTTAAAATAAAGATGGATCGATTAACACGTGTCCGTTTTCATAGAAAACGAGCACTTCCATACTACTTATGTGCCGGAATTTCGTTCTGATATTCGAGGACGACGTCGCTTTGACGATAATGACTGGTATGAGAACTTCCGTATCAGAAAGGAAACTTTCTTAAAACTTCGTCGAAAGCTAGACAGTGCTAGGAACCTGTCCCACCGACTATAGAGGTCCCGTTGACTGCAGAGAAAAAAGTGGCGATTGAAATTTACTAGTTAGCGTCCACTGCTGAATATCGGACAATCGGAACTTTATTTTGAGTTGCCAAATCTACTGTTCACGATTGTGTACATCATGTGTGCGATGCCATCATGGAAAATCTTTTATAGGAATATGTGCGTTTTCCAGAGGGAGAAGCGCGACCGTTATCAAAGGTTACGAGGAGAAGTGCGGATTTCTGTGGTGGAGCAATTGATGGTACCCACATACCTATCATGGCTCCGAAGCAATCTCATGGAGTCTACTTGAACAAGAAGGGTTTTTACTCGTTAATTCTACAGGGAGTTTACGACTATGGTTTTAGAGACGTAGGTAACCATGAAGGGTATATAACGCTCGTGTATTTGCAAATTCAGAGATTTATCTCAAGGGAGATAATGACACCCTTTTACCCGGTTGGAGAAAGCCGTTTGCAGGAACTGAAATGCCAGTTGTTCTCCTTGGTGATCCAGCGTATCCTCTGAAGACTTGGCTTCTGAAACCACACACTAAGGTCTAACTTAACTGACACACATTTACACAATTACCGTTTAAGTAGAGCAAGAATGACATTTAAAAATTCATTTGGCCGTTTGAAAGGAAGGTGGCGATGTCTACAGAAGAGACGACGTTGACATCGAATTTGCATGCTCGGTGATTGAAGCTTGTGTTGTTTTACATAAATATTGTGAATATGAGAGAGAGGATTATATTTGGGAACCATTTGCAGATCACGACATAAATGATGACAATAGTGGGGTCAATGCTATTCAATGTGCAAAAGCTCTTCAAAATGACATTACCGAAGCTTTGATGAACAACAACCGTAATTCGCAATTCTAATTTTTCAACCATGGCAAATTATTGGGGGAGAAGTGTGGGCTAGAGACCCCCGTTCACAGTTCTGCGTATAAATATGATACATTGGTGTGATTGCTGATACAACTATTTTCAATTCCATTCATTGATGGAACGATTTATAAATCCGTATGCCTCATATATCGGGCATTGAGGCGTAACTTTTTGTATGACAAGGAATAAAAACACAAAAAGTCATACCCTACAGAGGTGAAACCCTTTGTCTCCCATACCTGTCACTCTGTCTGTGATATTCTTAATTGTGTCCGTTTCATTTATCTTTCTAAACTATACGGACTATGATAGGATGGCGAACACTGACTCTTATCCTCTGAGTAACCTTGATTAACACAGGAAAACTTTTACTGTTGATAGAATTTTAACAATTTTAACAGTGTTGTGAGTGATTTTTTCAAGCCTCAAATGACATTAATGAAACCTTCAATGCCTATGATAAAGATGTATGGGATATCAGTGTCTGTTTACAAAATAATGGTGTCTGATTACAAAGCATAGTAAATATAAACATGCTTACGCCGAATTTACATTCTGCTTCTTCAAAGTTGTTCATATAACACATAGGACAGTTTCATAATGTATTTGTTTCGAACACAAATATAAAAAAATGTCATAATACATATATAAAACTACAGCAATAGGAAATATAAAACCAAAGGATACTTAAGGCAACAAAATATACCATCTATTAATTTACTTATGCATATGTCCAAGTAAAATCACGTTAAGCGAAAAACAGCGACTGAGAAAAAGAACAACAGGGAAAGGCCATATTGACGAACAGTCGAAATAAACGATGATCGTATTAGACAAAAGGATGAAATACAGTCACAGTGAATGACAGTCACAGCTCACATCCGGTGTAGTGCACTACATGTATATTCTCAATCAACAAACGTTTGCAGTGAAGCATCACACTTGTTAATAAAGTGAATAAAGTTTCCAACAACAATCCAATTAAGTGGAGTGCCAATCTGTAAACGTAAACTACAGTTCCAATAAACAACATATTACAGTGAACTTAAGCCCAATTAATCATATCGAAAAAGTCACAATGAAAATGTAGTCAATGTGGACAAGGCCACAGTGAACGTTAACTACAGTCAAATGAATTACAGTAATAATAACTACAACTATCAACTACAAAAATAAATAATAATCATCATGTGGAAACGATAACAGTAAACAAAAGTAAACATATAACGATAGTCACAGGGAAGAAAGGCTATCGTGAACTACAGTCAAATGAATAGCAGTCACGATGAGCTACAATTACAACTATCAACAACCACAGCGGTCAACATGCTTAATAAACAGCGATAATAACAGTGAAAATATCATCCAGGTGAACAACTGGCATAGTGTATTACAACCACAGCGGACAGCATGCTTAATAAACAGCGATGATAACAGTGAACTTATAGTCCAGGTGAACAACTGGCATAGTGTATTTCAACCACATCGGACAGCATGCTTAATAAACAGCGATAATAACAGTGAACTTATAGTCCAGGTGAACAACTGACATAGTGTATAACAACCACAGCCGACAGCATGCTTAATAAACAGCGATGATAACAGTGAACTTATAGTCCAGGTGAACAACTAGCTTAGTGTTTAACAACCACACTGGACAGCATGCTTAATAAACAGCGAT
>JACSZP010051672.1:0-14663 GCA_016161895.1 Pinna nobilis | reverse complement strand
TATAACGTGTTCCGACATATCACATACACCTCTATTTCCTTAAGTATTTTCAATTATGTAAATACTTTTGTATGATACTTATTTCGCATTCGATAAAATGTCCTAATTTGTTCTTTGTTTGTTCTTTATCTGCCATTTATGTATTATTCGTTCTCTACGTTAAATCCGTTACCAAAATATTTTTTGTCAACAATCGCTAAAACAACATTTACTTACGAAAAACTTCGCTATTGTTATACGCTTAAGAAGGATATAGAAGATTTACATTATTGTCGTTACACGCGTGTGGGGAAGGCTTAAGTGTCAAGTGAAGCCCATTACCAGGGAGTAAGAAATCAGTCTAGTCCCTGCACATGACGAAGCGAAACAGGAAAGAAAGTGGATCAAAGCAAAGCAACCAACAAAAGATAAGTGGGTAAGTTGAAAAATCAATATTTTCCTAGACAATTATAAACAATTTCAAATATTACAAAATAACGATAAATGCGCTAGATTTGTTTCTTATCATCCAAGATTTAATATGAACATCATCTCAATCTTAATGTAATACATACATATAACTTGATGCTTTCGCATTGTCGATATAGCTTCATTGATAGCAACATAGGATGACAATCAATCAAGATGTAGTGCACCTTTATGTTGTAATCTGTATGACTATCTATTGTAGACTTATACTTGTGGATATAGTTTAACCTTAGTTATAGCAAAATGAACGTCGTAACAAATAGAGCATGATAAGATGAATTTTTTTAAATATCAGGGTTACAAATTTAAAGGTATGTCCTTAAAAAGAAGCAATCGAGTTTGAAACGCTTGTCATGTATATTTTCATTTGTTCATCTTTTAATTTATATATTTTTTATCCATTAATTATTATTTACTCACATATTTTTAATATTTATCAATCCATCCATTTATCTTTGTTATTATCACTATGTACTAGACATGTCTCGGAGAATATTCGCCTCTGTGAAATTTTCGATCTATTTTGTTGTTTTTCTTCACACACTGTTATTCATTTAAACGTCTTCAACACGATGATAAATATTTAGTCAGGAGATTCAAATCGACACTGCACTTATTTCACAAATAAGAACTTGCTTGCAATATACACAGTCACATTACCTGAATATCTGTCATGAACGATTGGTTGCCCCTGTCTTTCGGATGAGGTTCCGTGTCACAGTAGATATCAGCACGTTAAAGAAGCCTTCCTGCACCACGGCCATAAGTGCCGAGCATAGACAAAATTTGTCGCCCTTCACCGGCACACGGTGACTTCTCCATATAAGTGAAAGATTCTTGAGTGGGACGTTAAATAACAGTACAACCAACCAACCGTTCGTCGTTGACGCAAGATACAAATCCTAAGTTTACAGGACAAACATGGAATTCCAAAGACATGTAAAACCCCAGAGGTGGGATCAGGTGCCCCGGAAAAGTAGGTATCTCCTGTTGACCGGTCGTATCCGCTTAAGTTCACTTTCAAATTTGAATTAAAAAATGAAGACCAAGTAAGCAAATATTGACATTCTTGTAATCGCTATTTTACCGATAGTTCTTAACAAAAAGTCAGTCTTGCCAAGCTTATGCAGATGCACCATAACATATATGAAATAATGTTTAAAGTCTGATTCGAATACTGATAATATTTTATTACCAAGCTACATACCTTCCTACATACCTAAATACATACGTACATATATACACACATACAAACAGAACAAACATACAAATATTCTTAAATTCTTTCGGAATTATCTAAATCTTTATCTTTGTTCTCAATGGAGAAGAGATATTTTATAGGTTTTCACTGATAACATTTACTGTCAACATAAAAGGTTAGCTGGAAAAGTCACGTGAGAGAAATCTTTATTTGTATCACATCTTCACGGATGATTTTATCTAAATGGCCAACAACGTTGTCTTCTCTACCATCTAAGTACACCGCGACAGCTGGGAGCGGCATCAATTATCAATTGGAAAAAAGAGTTATACGTTTATTTCTTTTCATTTCTTTTGAGCCCTTGTGTAGATTTCGTGTAGTATGAAATCTCGTCCTAGATCCTCACCTCTGTCATCCATGACGAACAAATACAAAAATGATCACATCTGATTTCTGACAAAAGACACAGTTTTTAAACCCCTTCACCTTATACAGGGAAAATCATTGTAGCTTTGTTGTAGCTTGCTCGTCCTCAGTCTGGTAGGTCGTAGGTTTGAGTCTTGTCGCGTTGTGTGTCACAGTATGTTTCGGGGTTTTAAAAACTCACCAGCCATCAAAAGTTGTAAATGCTGAGGATAGCCCATTACCAGCATTTGGTGTCATTTCCATACGATTGAAAGAGTCCTGGGTGGCAAGTTTAACAACGCAACCATAACATAGTGAAGGACTGATTACACTCTTATACATGTATTTAAATAGGGAATACAAACATCGTATTTTAAAAATTGCATATTTTAAAGTGATTATATTAAGGTAATTCTTATTTCTTGTCGATCGTAGATCTACGTTAAAATGCTTGCATCAAGTCCGGATAATGCGAGTCCTGACTACATCATGACTGGTATTTCCTTCCTTGGCATAAGGGTCCCGTGTCATGGATTGACTCGGCTCAACAACAATCCGGTACTGCACAGGATGAAGTCTGAGCAAGCATGATCTCGACACAATACGTACAGTGCGCAAAACACCAACAAACAAGTTAAACCAATCTTATCTTTAATTTTCTATTCAATACATTATCAAAATCCATGTTCGATATCCTATTGGCCCATAATTAAAGAATCGGTATCTTTCTATGCACACTTGGAGCTTCTGTGGCTCAAAAATTGCGTCTTTGCCTCCACGCCTTGAGATCGTGGGTTCGATCCGTTCAGCCACTGGCTTTTCCTATCATTTGGATTAGGCAGTAGGCCTAAGAATCAAAGTCCCGCATCAGTTACAGAATCTTCACTGCTCCATGATGGCAAGTGCAGGGCATATATAAAATAAATAACATAGCCCTCCAGCTGCTTACCAACTGACTTCTCCATATGGATGAGAGATAAGCATGGCTTTGAACAACAGCAAAAAACAAAAGTCTCTTCATATCTTCTATCACATCTAGTTTTACAATATCTTATCTTTTACATATGACTATAATTATCACCACAATTACACAATTCAAGTTTTTAGATGGTAAAGAAAGAGGAATAATTCCTATTGGTAAAATAAAGGTCATAGCCACAATTCCTTCTTTTTCATTTGAAACCGACTATTTCTTTTAATTGTTTTGATTTTTTTAATTATGTAGGTGCAACTGATAAAGGTACAATATTTCGGAGTAGCAGTACTTCAGGATTACGTCACTTGTCAGTAACAGTACTTCAGGATTACGTCACTTGCCAGTAACAGTACTTCCGAGTAGCAGTACTTCGGGATTACGTCACTTGCCAGTAACAGTACTTCCGAGTAGCAGAACTCCAGGATTACGTCACTTCCTAGTAACAATACTTTCGTACTTCCAAGTAGCATTTTTCCGAGTGGCCGTTCTTCTAAGTAGTAGTTATCCATTCATACCCAGATAACATTTAAGTGTTTTAATGTGGCCTATCTAACCTTGTGCAGCCCTGCTGGATAATACTTGGTTAAAAGGCAACAGCCTCTTTTCTACTGGACGTTTTTATAAGTGTAATTTGATTATGACGGTCCATGTGTAAAGACGATTATGTCAAATACATGTGCATATGTTTCGATAAAATGAGTTAAAGTTTTAAAAAGGATATATTGTATCACTACTGAAGGTCGCCTGATTATTGTCGTAGTTCTACTATTGAAAACTACCAGAAATACTAACCTACTGAAGCGAGTAGAAATTGACCATTTGGCGTGAACACACGAAGTTTATGTTCACTTATATATCCTTGTGACACGGGCTTTAACAGACATGGCGAATCACTTTTCTTTAAGTGCATGTAAAATGATAGTCTTGATATTAAGTGTTTTTGTGTTAATGGAAGGGAACATCAGGACTGCCGGATATACAATCAACGATACTGATACACTATACAACAACCTAATCCGAGGATACAATATATATACAAGAGGAAAAAGTAACCAACAAGATATAGTGTATCTATCTGTCTACTTCCACATTATAAGTGTTAACGAGTTCGACGAACTTAGCGGGAGATTTTCTATTGTTGCTTATTTTGATATTTACTGGACAGATGATAGGATGGCTTGGGATCCGGCTCTGTACAACGGAGTTCAGCATATCGTGTTTCCGCAAAAGAATGTTTGGAGGCCATTTATAGTACTTGCCAATCCGAACGAACAGGCCAAGCCTGTGGGCATAGAATTTGATGACGATTTGATCAGATTTGTTTCTACCGGGGAAGCGGAATGGAGTCCCAAAGATCTCTTCCACGTTACGTGTTTTGCCGACGTCAAATATTACCCATATGATACTCAGACTTGCACATTAACATTCGTTGCGTGGGGATATTACAGCGAATTTTTACAATTTTATGTTATGGACGACATAGTTGGCACAGCTGATTACATAGAAAATGGTGCTTGGGAAATATCAGGAAGTAACCTCGAAGCCATAAGCTACCAATATGATTATCCGGTTCTCGTTGTAACGCTAAATCTAAAACGCCGTTCTTTCTTTTACTTGATAAATATGATTTTACCGATTGCTGCCATGGGTTTGATTAACATTTTCGTTTTCTTGCTGCCACCTGAATCTGGGGAGCGTGTTGGATATTCAATTACAGTCTTATTGGCTATTGCTGTGTTCCAGACAATTGCATCGGATAACCTTCCTAAATCATCTTACCCAAGTGTATCAATCCTGTGCATCAAACTTTTGGCTGACTTTCTCATAAGTTGCCTCGTTATGATGTTCAGCATAATTTCTCTGCGAATATATCATACGGACCCGTCACATCCGGTGCCCAATTGGCTTAGCAAGGTTACTGGATGTCTCCTTTGTCATACTTGTTGTGAGGGGAAACGAAAGCGTCACGAAAGTACTTATATGAACAAGGAAGAAATTTATTATGCGTACAATGGCAATGATTGGCGGTCATTTGAAACTGCACCAACGCGTAAAGACGACGAAAACAAAATGAATCACAAAGAGACAATAACATGGATACAAGTTGGTAGGTTAATGGATTGGGTCTTTGCCACCTTTTCGTTTCTGGCTTTTATTGGTTCTAGTGTTTTCTTTGGTGTCTATATAACTACAGGATCTTGATATACTTCTCAAATACTTATATTGGAGTACACAAGAACTGTTATTGGATATTTCGGAGAAGGAATAAAGAGACTGCGGTAATCTATCCTGCATTGTGTCGGAGGAATGATGACTTTTTCAGTCTTAATGATTTTCGTACATTGTGCTTAAATATTGAATCTTACTAATTTGTTATCATTAAATAATCAGAAAGTCGCAATTTCTGTAAATATTTTGTTCTGCCTTCCGCCTGTCATTTGTCATTGTCATTTTTATGTTAAGACAGAACTTGGTCCTTTTATTAAAATTCTCAATCACTTATTTGGTGTAACTGATGTATCAAAAGTAATGCAAATTATTGTGCACGATTTGTTTTGGTTCATTTATTATATTTTTTTATCAAATCTGTAGATGAAGTGAAGTATTCGTCTTTGAATAATTGACCACAGAATACCACGAATAGTACACCCAGAGTTTGTATTTTTCAAATATTTTGCCTTCTGTGTACGTATTTGAGGAATTACTTTCTCGCCGCTAATTTTCTTGTTAATTGTTTAAATTGAAGAAAAAAATACTGAATGTTACATTTACATTGTAAAATTCTTCTTTTTTCCAACCCTGAATTTCATAATTAAAGCGATGACGAAGTAGCAGGTAAAGAGTCAGAAAATGCATTGATTGATAGAAAATGACTCATACTTAATCATAGTAGTACAATGATTTACAGAATTTAGAGTTATCTATTGCATGTATTGATTAGCTTTTATGAAATCATACGGATATGAGGGTTATCCAGTCATTTCGTCTTTTATATGTTATTCAGATTGTAATGGATTTTTATGAAGTATCCAAGCGCAATCTTCTCTTATTCATTGTATGCATTTGTTACACTTTCAGCGGTGGTCGTAGATATTTCATATTTTATGAGGATTAAAATATTGAAAAGAATGCAAAACCAGATTTATTTATAATGTAATAAACTTTTGCGTATGCATTGCTGCAACAACGTTTACGCCTACGTCTTTAAATTTGGCGGATATATTCAGTAAACATCTGGATAAAAGCCTGGCGACGACCGAGTATTTCTCTGAAAAGTATTGTTGTAATTGTATTGTTGTTAACGTCCCACTCAAGAATATTTCACTCATATGGAGACGTCACCGTGTGCCGGTGAAGGGCAACAAATTTTGCCTATATATGCTCGGCACTTATGGCCGTAGAGAAGGGAGAGCTCTGTTACATGCCACTATCTACTGTGACACGGGACTGCGATTTTTACTGTCTCATACGAAAGAGTAATGAGTCAGGCTAACAACAGCCAAGGTGACTAAAATTCGGCTTACATCTTCCCCAACCTTTTTGCCAAACGTACAGATCAAGGAATATAGTTGGCGTTGATCGGATGTACACTTGTCGACTGATGTTCGTGGGTTTGAGTCAAGACTGTGACTGATATCCTCAAGCTAGACACCAGGGCTGGGTACCATAAAACTTGAGAATTTACTTAGGTCTGTGAATCCAGTTTCACAGCCAAAAAGCATGATTCGCTGGATTTGATTTTCAAACTTAAAGAAATTCAAAGGTTTTATGGTGCCCAGCCGAGGTAACGCGTGAAGAGTTGGCGCAATCTCTGATTACTGTAAATCCAGAAATATTCGCGGAACTTTATTTTAGCGAATCGACGGTCATGCAATTATTCGCGATACTATATTTTCGCGAACGTGTATTTAAGTTATAAGTTTGTGTTGTTTGATGCATGTTAATATCAGGTCAGTATATTTAGCGAGAACTTTATTTTGGCGAGTAACTCCTCTCGCGTAATTACGCGAAAATAAAATTCTCGCGAATAAAACTGGATTTACAGTACTCAGGATAACGATGTAACATAGATCAAACGTTTCACTCCGAATATAGATGTCATGTTTGTTGACAACTCTCCAATAAATCTTAAATCTTTGATACAACTGAAAAAATTTCCAGTGCAAAACAAATGAAATGAAGGTTTGAAAATAAAAACTGTAAATACCATTTTAAAATAAAACAAAAAGAAAATGAAAGGTAACTTTTCCGGGACTGTAGTCAAATAAAAGGGATGTAGGTAAATAATTCAACATATTGAAGCAATTCAAAAGAACGCAGACCATTTATTCCATTACAATGTTCATATCTATATGATTTTAAAAGAAATTTCATACCAACGTTGAGGGAAAAAGTACACATAAACAAGACCTGATATCTAATAAAATAAAAAGAAACCCCTTTTGATATTGCGATAACAAAACAAAGACAATTTTTGCAATAAAATATATTTAAATGTGTTATTCTTTCGGATTATTTGCAAACCGTTTTACCACGTGGGTGTGACATGTCAAATGAGAATGCTTTATCCTCTCGATTTCTGATATTTCCTACAACAATACATTATGGGACCGCCGTGGCCTAGTGGCTAGCGTATTTGTCTTCTGAGTGAGAGGTTTAGGGTTCGAATCTGAGACACACTGCGATTGGCTGTCCATGTCTTTCGGATAAGGCAGTTAAACCGAGGTCCATAAGTGCCGAGCATAGACAAAGTTCGTCGCTCTTCATCGGTATACAGTGACATCTCCGTATAAGATAAAGATTCTTGAGCGGGACGTTAAACAAAATACATTACAATAGCTTTTGAGTTACTATACGTGTATTTATTTTAGCGGTATTCTTATTTTAGCGACTCCCATGTTGTTCTTGTTGTGCTAATTCAAGTGCAGCGATAATATTTTAGGTAGTTCTTAGTCAATAGAAACCATACCTATATAATGCTTGGTTGGGTCACTCACTCATCTGTTTACAGTAGCATGTGTCTTTTTCAAAAATGTTGCATCATCATTTACTGCACGTAGCCTCTGTCAATCGACAGCGTACGTTGTTATGTTCAAGACCGAAGTAAAAAACATCTTAAATATAAAGTTTATATATCGCTTCCGCACTAGTTTTATAGATTGTGCAAATAAACCCCTCAACCTTTAATACAACTACAGCTAAAATAGCAGTAAATATATATATAGTTGTTGCTTTGTTGCATTGACCTGATATATCGGACAGCATCCATGAAAAAATATCAATATCAAATGCAGGCAAAAGGATACTACAACGTCAATACAGAGGGTTGAAAGTCGAAACCTTTATATTTGAGGTACAGATTAGTTTTTTACTTTCCGTCAGTGCTTATAATAGGAAAATACACGAGTACGATACGCAAGTGCATGAATCTCTGACGGGTTTGATATCCAGCTCGTTAGGATATATAACATTTAAAAGCTTATTATATTTGAAAAAAAATATTATCACTGTACCGATAATCAATCTTAACACCATAACTAGGTTGTTCATTTATTGACTGAGGCGCGTCTGAAGGATGTTTGGGCGCAATATTTAGAAACAATATGTTACTATACAGTGGAATCCATTTATATTGAACCTGATATATCAAAATCTGGCTACATTTGAAATGGCGCTCACCTTTCCAGCTGGAATATTTGATAACTATTCTAATATAGTTAATTTGATAGTTCCTTTTTTCAAAGTGGAAAGTTGTACCGCTTTGGTTTCATTGCATCCGGGTTTCGTCTGTACGAGATGTTCAAGCTTATGCATAAAATACTGCCAGCAATAAGTAAATAACGTCTTCAGTAGGTCTACTGGGTTGTATTGGTGCTTCACGTCCCACTCAAGAATATATCACTCATATGGAGACGTCACCGTGTGCTGGCGACAAATTTTGCCTATGCTCGGCACTTATGGCCGTAGAGCAAAACCAACACCTAATGTGACACAGGACCTCGGTTTTAAATGTCTCATCTGAAAGACAGGGACGGTCAACCGCGAAGTGGTGCTACGCGGATTTGAACCCCGGACCCTTCTATTCGAAGTCGAACACGCTAACCACTCGGCCATGGAGGCCCCAGGTCTACTGAGAACAGTTAAAGTATGAAAAAAGAGAAAAGAATTGATCGCCATTCCACATGATTTATAACGTTTGACCGATGCTAAAAACTATATCCCATTTATTTCAATCATAGTGAAATATTTTTCATAGTAATGCAATTAATATGCGATAACATTGCAAAAAGAGATATCATGTAATTCCTTGTGGGAAACTATCTATATAAAGTATCAAACACCCATTATCAATTACTAACTAAAACAAATTCCAATAGATCATACCAAAAAAAAAAAACAACCTATTTGAAAAACAAACTCAATCTTAATAACTGGAATGAGGCAATACGTTTCTATTTCAGTCATGCCTAATTCGATTTTGCTCAAATGTATGTTGCTTCATTTGTATTATATTGAGAGCTCCCATAGGATAAGAAAAAAAATGATACGAAGCAATTTATAAACTTTACAGAAATCAGCCCCCTGTGACATATGAATAAAGATTGTATGAACAAAAAACTTGTTCTCTATCATCTATAAACAGACAGCTTGTCGGTTGGACGCTCACGTATAGCATCCTTGTAGGTGTTTTATTTCATCTTTTTATCTGCGGTATCCTTTTTCTGTACTCTGTTATAGATAAAAATTTTCGTTGAGAAATCTCGTTGTGTATCTTCGCCTTCTGTGACCCAGGAAAGAACACAACACGAATAAGAAATAGTGCGAAAAAAAAACAGGACAGCGAGTACAAAATGGCGCCATCCTGATTGCCTAGGTATTTGGACAGGAAGCCTCGATACTGTTTTCTTGAGAAACATCAAAATTTGCAGTCGAAGGATTCGAGGATATTCTCAATGACTTAAAGTAGCTGATCATGTTTTCATGAATTTCACGTAAAGATAGAAGGATTGGCACGTAAAATCCAGCTATTGTTTCAGTAAGTGATCGGCACCGAAAGGAATATTGCATGGGATATAGTTCTTAGCGACTGTCAAAGTTGTATTGGAAATTGCGTAAATTTCGTCCTGTGGTAATTTCATACCCCACTGTAACACTGGACCAATGTATGAGGATTAATCCACTAGCTGATTTTATCTTTTGTATCGCTGTAACTTGAGAAATCAACAACAATGGCAAATCAAGTCACGTTCACTACATCCAGAAGGAATGCACTGATATTTTGTATTTATGTATTAATTCATGGAAACATTTTCTCTGATGGATATTCATTAAACGATACCGATACATTATATAACAACCTAATGCAAGGATACAATACATATGCAAGAGGAAAACTTGACCAAGAAGACATCGTATATATATCTACAGATTTTAATCTAGTAAGTATCAACAACTTCGATGAACTTGATGGAAGGTTTTCTATTGTTGCTTATTTCAATTTGTACTGGACAGACGACAGGATGATTTGGGACCCGGCTCAGTACAACGGAACTCAGATTGCTGTTTTCCCCCAGAAAACAGTGTGGAAACCGTTGCTAGTACTTGGGAATCCGAATGATAACAATAAACCTGTCGGAATTGACTTTGAAGAGGATCTGATCAGATATGACCCTAACGGACAAGCAGTGTGGAGTCCGGGTGACCTACTTCATGTTACATGCTTCCCCGATGTTAAATATTACCCATTTGATACACAGTCCTGTACCTTACTTTTCTTTTCATGGGGCTATACAAGCAGCTTTGTACAATTCAATCTCTTAAACAACTCAGTGATGCTGACAAATTATGCACAGAATGGCATTTGGGAAATAACGGGGAATATTGTCACGGCCCACAGCTTACCTGAGGAATATCCATTTCTATATATAACGATACATTTAAAACGCCGTTCTTTCTTTTACTTGATAAATATGATTTTACCAATTGCCGCAATGGGCCTGATTAATATATTCGTGTTCCTGCTACCACCCGAATCTGGAGAACGTGTTGGATATTCAATTACAGTCCTATTGGCTATTGCTGTGTTCCAGACAATCGCATCAGATCATCTTCCTAAGTCATCTTTCCCGAGTGTATCAATTCTGAGCTTTAAACTTCTGGCCGACTTTAGCATTAGTTGCCTCGTTATGATCCTTTCAATAATTTCTCTGCGAATATACAATGCGGATTCGTCACATCCGGTGCCAAATTGGCTTGGGAAGATAACGAGATATCTGCTTTGTAGTTCTTGTAATCATGAACAAAGTAAAGATTTCGAATACAAAGACAAAAATAATGACGAGGTTTATAATGAATGCAGTGGCACTGGTTTGAGGTCGTTTGAAACAGTTAAGCACAAAGTCAATGACCAACAGGCTGTTACTTGGACACATGTTGGAAGGTTAATGGACTGGATCTTTGCAATTTTCTCGCTACTGGCGTTTATAAGTTCCAGTGTTTTCTTTGGTGTTTACATAACGGCACACACCTGACATGCTATGTTTGTAGATTCACTTGTTTTTGCTTCATGTCAGTTTAATTGATGAAGAAAACTACCCGGTTATAAATAAACAGAGGAAAAGACCACCAGCTTTGGAGAGTAAAATAGAAGTTTTTTCTGACATAATTACATTGACTAGAGGCTAGAAGGTCATTATGATATGTACGTTTCAGTAATCAGGGCGCTTCATGTATCCGGACAATCTGATTGGGAATGAATGTCCGGATTAATGCGGCTCTGCTTTATCAGGTTACCTACCTACCTGATATAGGGGCCACAGTGGCCTAGTGGTTACTGTGTTTGTCCTATGATCAAATGGTCTGCGATTCTAATACGACCCACGCGGTGTTGTTAACTGACCCTGCCTTTCTTATGAATCATTAAAAAAGGTTCCCGTATTACATTAGCTGACTACACGTTAAAGAACCCTCCTTGCTCCAACAATCATAAGTGCCGAAGATAGGCAAAATTTGTCGCCCTTCACTGCTACACGGCGTTTCCATAGAAGTAAAATTTTCTTGATCGGGCCGTTAAAACCATAATGCAATACAATGCCTACATGATATTAATTTTGCGAAGCCCCTATTAGGTAACGTCACTTTTGGTAGACGAGTGATGTACACACACACATGGCGAACATACTTGTTTGTGCAACGAAGAAGGTATATCTCGAGTTATATTAGAATTGAACGGCACTGCATTACTTTGTTTTCAAGGCGATAGAATGACAGGCAGTATTTTCAAGAGCTTATTTGATTAAAGTTTTAAAATTCAACTTTTTGACACTGCTTCATGTTGTTAATAAGAAAGACCATTGATCGGATAAATCCGTTATATAGTGATTTATAGGGATGGTACAGAAGTATTTTGATCTATTCGTGTGGTGGTGTTTGGACGAACTCCGTCACGTTTAGAGATTGACTTAAAGATCATCTCGTTTTCAAAACTACTTCATTATCTTGAATTTAGAATGGACTGTACTACATAATAAAATATGTTTCTAGAAATACATGTGTGTAATTTTGCAATATATATCTTGTAACTTTTTAACTGTAGTTTCACATCCACATGGGTCCTTGCATCATAATGTATATCTATATAATGGTTTTGTCAATCCGTGTTTGTATGAAAACTTCCCTGATTTCAGTGAAAAGAAAAGTGTGAAAAAGTGTTTAACATTAGAACCTGCATTAAAGGTATGTCTTAGTGTGGCACAAGATCGATAAATATTTAAAATAAAGTGTGAGAAATCGAATTAATTTATATAACACGTGATACCCGATTACAATTCTGCGGAACCGTTGTTGATTTTTGTGACGGAGTGACGCTGGAAGACGGTAAACTTAATTTCAGCGAGAAGATTGCGTAGAGTTACGACTGTGACTCTTGTATTCGAAAATGTGTGACACGACGGGTGTCACGCGTGGAACAGGAGTTGCTTACCCTTCCGGGCACCTGAACTCACCCACGGTTTTTAGTTAATAATAATTTTAGTTTTAAGTGTATTTGTGTATTTCTGCTTATAATTTGTCTCCTTTTTTGTTTTTGCCACGACTTTGTCTGTCGTTGACTTGTTCTGTTTGGAATGTCCCTTGATATCTTCTATTTCACCCATTTTACGTTCTAACACCAATGGAGATGTTAGTCTCGCACAAACGTTATCAGGAACCACGTGGTACACGAGTTAGTTAAAACTTTGTAAAGGTCATAAATATCATATGTTTAGCTGTATGCTAGTAGCATTAGCATTAACTTAAAAACGCTGTTCGTCCAGGTTGTCCTGCAACTACTTCATCTGAGAGAAATATGCTTAAAAACACGATATACTGTGAGACAACAAGCTCGACACCTAGATTGTCGGGTAAGTTATCGTTAGCTCCAGTTTATGGTACTCTAATTAAGTATTTGAAATTTGAAAATTAAATGCATGATAAATACCCGAATTGTTAACATATGAATAGTAAAGTAAGTCCATGTTGAACTTGGGTGGGACGTTTAATTACAATACAACTAACCAACCAAAAAGCCGAATAATGATACTAGACGCCTGAGTATTGCTACACCTTTACGCATGTTGAACATATTTTTTTTCTGCAAATTTAATGGACAGTTGTCTTACCATGTAATTTCTTGTGCCTAAAGGTATAGTGGATATAGGAATGTCTAAATAAAGACATTGTTCAGGAAAGAAATAAACCATATTTCTGACTAAAACTAATTGTCTCAATCGTTGCCATGTGAATGGGTACCTCTGAGTCATGATAATGCAACCATTTACAATATACGCATTGAGACCGAGAGTTTTTTTCATTCATATGTGGTTACAGTTATCACAAATTATTGATATCCACCATGCCTCTGTAACTATTTAAGGTTTCCCATTCTCAAATAGCATATATCTTGATACAGATGCCATTCGAGAAATGTCTTTGGATTTACTGTTTATCGGGGAATGAATATCTGGATTGCTTCCCGTTTGATGAGTATGAGCCGTGCTTTAAAAAGTAGATGGAGGGGTGAAGTTGAGTGTTAAGGCAGATGGAGAGTATTTTTAAGGTCAGTGGAAGTTTAACTGATAACACCGAGAATACAATAGAAGCAACACAAGCAATAATGTTATGAAAAACTTGTGTACTAAACGTGTACTATGTCCAATATTATGTTCTCATAACGCCGACTGTCACCAGCACTGAAAATGAAATGCAATATTGAACGTTTACATGTTTCAAAAATCCTGGCAGGAAAACTGGTGGCCATCTGGATTTTTTCAGAAATAATTGAAAGTTCTAAAGGACCTGACATTTTTATCCAGCAAATATTTCTTATCCAGCTACCAGAAGTTGTTAAACTATGACTGTCATCTTGCATGAAGGTTAGGGGTATGCAACATTAGTTTGTAAGGTAGTATGAAAAATCAGATCATGGCAAGTTTTATTCAAAATAAGATAAATGTTTATGACAAGTTTCTTCTTTTTATTTATATCTGCATACATTTTCCATCCAACTAATGATATTGAAAAGAATAGTTAGCTTCATCGAGTTTTGCATAATCGACAGCTTTATATATATATACA
>JACSZP010051664.1:0-13497 GCA_016161895.1 Pinna nobilis | reverse complement strand
AAAATAATTTTATAAAAGTCAAAATGCTGAAAACTATGACTCATATGGCATTCCGGAACCAGTTCAGTGAATAAGTATCTTGGTCATCAACTCTAAACATTATAATTTACCAGAACAACAACATCAATGGATGTTTTAAAATGCGCCGAGCGGAACGGCTGTGCAACAAGCTATTCATTCCGCTGGCTGTAAATGTCATGTGACAGTTTCATTTATTTCAAATGAACTGATTAACAACTCTGTCTAATTGAAAATCAGAAATGCAAAACGAAACTAAATAGATTTTTTTTTGTCAATAAAGTCAAAAACCAAATTTCCAGGATCGTTCCACGAGGACGACTCTTTGGAGAATAAAGTAGTTAGCACAATCACATCCTAATGCAGAAATTAACTAATCGTGTTTGTTTTTGAAACACTGCCATTAACACAAGTGTCAATAATGGCAAATGTTTGAAAGATGATTGTTCCTAAAACAGGCATGCATGAAATAAAGATATAGCTATGTAGGTACATGTACGTCTTACCAATTTCGATTCAAAACAGTCACGTTTTTGCATTGGAAATTTATACCAAAAATTAAAATGAAAAGCTTGGTCCAACCGTATTCCTAGGTATGATATGTATTATACCAGTCTAGAAATGCAAAGTTCAATTTCGTTTAGAGTGTATCTAAATATCTTTCACCCTCTTTTACTCTGTGGGGAATTGTTTTAGACATGCATATTGCGGCCCATGACTGGTTGGTAACTAGTAATGGACTTATTGCCTGATTGGAAACAGAAGCTATGGAACGGGTGCCGCGTGCGGAGCAAGATTTGCTCATTCTTCCGGAGCATCTGAACTCACCCCGGTGATTAGTTGGGTTCATATGCATATTGCTCTATTTTTAATTTTATATCTTATCATGTAGATTACTGTTTGTAGTATTGTCTCCTTTTGTTTTGCTCATGGTCGAATTTTAAACTTTTATCATAAATGTTCTCTTGGCATATTCAACATAGTCTTGAGTATGAGCATTTACAGTGACTAACTACATTTAGCTAGTTCAATCAAGAGCATATGACTTTTTCAACAGAAATCAACATTTTACCGAACTCGTAGGGTCTCCATGGAACATTTGCGACGGGTGTGGCATGCCAACAGAGGACGCTGACTCCTTCCGGACACCTGGTCCCACCCCGTTGGGGATTTGCGTTTGTTTTCCACGTTGAGACCATCATTATCCCAGACTTGTCATGTTTAAGGACTTAGATTTTCATATATCCCTCGGTATTTCTTCAATTTTACTTCGCATGGTTTGATAGAAAACAATTGTGCGGAAAAAGTTCCTGGAAGTCAGTTTAATCCATTAATAGATTGGATTAATGTATGTCACAGTATGTCTTATTACATCAAAAAAGTACAGATCTAGAGACATACTGGAGTCGTTGTCGTATCAAACTGCTTATAATGTACATCTTAAAGAGATCTCAAGAGTAGCATCAACTGTAATAACTACACAAATCAATTCTAATTCAAGAATAATATTGAAACATGTATTCGTATTTGGATATATCCTCTGCATAACTAACAGCTATTTGGTAAGAGTTTTTTATTTTATTAATACATTTCTCGCTTCATTAATCTAACTACATGTAGTTATTGGTGCCGAGTGCTTCGTCTAAATGAGATCAATTTCCGGAAATCAGAAAAAAATGTTGAATTTTTTGCCCATTTTCTTGTCTATTTGTCCTACTTGTCTTACTCTATCTGGGACAGTGCCACCAATCATATAAGAGGCATAGACTTCGTATTTTGCAAATGTAAGACATTTCAACACTTTTCATATCAATATGTAGCGTTGACATAATCTGAGGAAAAAAATTGATAGAGGCCATCTCTGTAAATTAATAAGAGGACTGATGTTTATATTCAGCGAGAATTTTCTTTTTTAAAAGTACCCCTCTATGGCACCTGATCCCACCCCTGGATTGTCAAAGTTCTGTGATTGTCCAATGTTCAAAATGTAAATTTGCTCCTGTTTCTTAATTCTGGCGATTGATACCTCGGTATCTGTGACATTCATTTTCCAACGATTTCGAGAGATATTGACATTGTGATCTTAACAAAGGACTTCTTATCTTAAAATTATATAAAAGAAAAATAAACATCGACAAAGGTCATTCGATTATCATGCACGGAACCCCCTGGAATTGTGTTCGACTTTGAATCGAAAGATCCGGGATTCGAATCCCGCAGCGCCACTCCACGGTTGACCGTCCCTGTCTTTCGGATGAGATAGTAAAAACAGAGGTCCCGTGTCACAGTAGGTGTTGGCACGTCTCCATATGAATGAAATATTCTTGAGTGGGACGTTAAATACAATACAACAACAACAACTTCCTGGAATGTTGAGTTACCTGTTCGATTGTTGTTATTGGATCATCTCTACGGATTTTGACGAGAATTCGTTTCTCGGTTATTTCATCAGAATATGACTTTGAACTCGCAGCGAGTGCGACTGGGCAGTAGGGAAAGCCTACTCCTCCATAGCACCTGGCCCCACTTCTATGTTTCCAAGTTTTCAGAGGTCCGTGTTTGTCCAATATCCACCAGATTTGTAAACTGTGTCCTAATTCTTCTAACATGCCTTTTTCTTTCAATATTTGGAAAATGCCGTTGGCACCGCAATTGGATTTTTTTTGGCAAACCGGTGTTAAATTGGGGAAATTTTTATATGCCATATCATTTATTTCCTATACAATGCTGTATCGAAGGTATTTTTAGATGCATTTATGCTCTTTATCATTAAGAAATGCTGAATAATACGATACAAACATATCGATTCAAGTAATTTATTCTGTCAAGTTGGGAAAAACTTATGTGATTTGCTTTGGGAACGGGAATGAATATCGGCCCTGTGGTTATTACAGAAAAAGGCCTGCTCAGTATCTGTGATTTTCATACGTTAAATGTATTCACATCTAAGACAATACAGAGACCAGGAAGTTTCTTAAGCAATTCGTCCGATTATAGTAGTATGTTCTGTTGTTTCTTCCAACATCCATGCGTTAAACTCATACAGATAAATTACAAAGATCCAGGTCGATGCGGACGTACAGATTTATGCGCAGTCGCTTAATTGTCGTGTAGATCAACGTAAATCAACGTACAACGGCTCAATCTAACTGTCGGTAAAGACACATATTTCTAAAGGTTACTCCACCATATAATTATCTTTACGAGAGCAAAATCTCTGATTTTTACCAACAGTCGCTTAATGAATAATAATGATAGGTTTTTTTTACGGACGAGTGGTTTCTTCTACAGATTTCCACGAGAAAAGTAAAGAAACGAAAAATTGATTTCTTGAATGCTTCCTAGGGAATTAAGTGGTATCTAAATGATCATTGGCGTGGGCTGTGTGTAAGGAATGTTGGATGATAAAAAATGGAATATATTGGTGGTTTTATATTCAGGAAATGTAAGATAAGAAGGTTGAAGATACCAATGGGGCATTCAAAATTTTAAAAATCGAACGTCAGGCAATATCATGTCCAAAAGGTAAGGAGACAGTAATACAAACAGCAATTCTCCAAAAACACATCAAACAAGAATAGAGCAACACGAGCCCCACTTAAAACATGCGGAGAGTTCAGGTGTCCCGGAAGGATAAGCAATTCCTGCACTACGCGCACAAGCCTTCATGTTACCTACAATTATGCTTCGAATCCGGGATAAGTCTCATCTACTAAGATCATTATTGTCGTATTGTCAAAACCAAGATGCGCGGTAGCACAACGTTGACCCAGCAATGTCAACTTCCAACGTATATCCTGGCTTTAAGTTCAAATTGATACAACGTTGTCCAATACAATGTTGCCGCAAATTTTATCAAACGGAATATTTTGTGGCCATACTGAGTTTAACAAACAACGCCACTACCTTGAAGTTTCCCCTTCGAAAAGGTATATTTAAGATCGGCTAATAATAATGATAATAAACAGATCGATGTTTACAATTTTGTGGATGGATGTAAAAATCAGCAAATCACTTGTTAAACTATATACTTAACCAATATCCTTTTAAGGGAGTATCCTTATACAAAAAAAATAGACAAATAAATTAACAATGACTATAGTTAAATACATAAAAATCACATTATTTGTTCAGAAATTCTTGACCCTTTGACTTTTATAAAGTGAACGACGACAATAATTGCATAAGCTACATGATGTCACAGCTGTAACATTAACAGCTTCATTGTAAATTTTACTTGTTTTAATATGTTTAGATTTTTTTGTGTCTGTTTCTTCTTTTTTATTTTTAAGTATAATTTTTGAAGAATGTTAAACCTATATACTGCGCTACATAAGGTGTTGGCACGATTTAGATCCCTCGCTGCTAAATGGACCAAAGCTGGGAACCATAAAACGTTAAAACTTTCTTAGGTCTGAGAATGTTTCTAATTCCAGCATATACTGAATTCTGATCGGCTAGGAAATTGGAGTTGGAAAAATTCTCAGACTTAAGTAAATTCTTGTTTTATGGTGCCTATCCTTGAGTGTCAAGCATAGGTTAACCGTTGGAATAATTCTCTTGTATTCAGTCACGTATCCATAAGAAATAGTAAAGGTAACGGACAAAGATCGATTCCATAATTCATATAAATAATACAAAATAAAGAGATGGGCAACCACACACCCCTGGACACACCATAGGTGGGATCAGATGCCTAGGAGGAGTAAGCATCCCCTGTCGACCGAGTGAAACAATATCGAATGAATCGTTAAACAACAGCAATTGGTTCTAGATCAATGGAATATTCTTTAGCGTAAAGTTCAACAACATAATAACAAGCAAACATATGTACATGCAAGAGAAAAGTTAGGTTGCCTTGCCCTTTAGAACAAAAGATAAAATCTAACTTCGGTCTGGTAGTTGCTGTCGGTGTGACAGGAGTACGAAAATCGACTTTGTTTGCCCGATTCTAGGGGGACATGGGTTAATTTAGCGATAAACTGCTTAATTAGCTTTACAATGCATAGGAGGGGGTACAGAAATGCGGGCTTACTTTATAATTATCGTATTTCGTGACTCAACGTAATTTTCTGTCTGATTCACTTCCGAACCATGATTAAAAGCAAAAAGGGGGAAATTAGCAAATCGGCTTTTCCTGTAGTTTGCTTAACTGTGCTTAATGTGCACTAAGTTAATTCATAGTCTTTTAGGTGTTTCACGTTCCCCTCCATTTTTTCCTTGTATGTAAACGTGAGTATGAGTCGAAGAAGTGGAAGGAGTGAAGAAGATGATATCTAGTAACTCTACCTGCTGGATATGTCGTATCTTTCCAGAATCAATAACAAAGTCATAGAAAAAAATATATCAATAAGAAAAATAGAGGATTTTTTTTAAAGTTGCGCCATGCGTAGGGATTCTTTGGGATATTGGAGACGAGTGTGACAAGTCAAAAGTGGCCGACTGACTTTCGCCGGACACATGGTCCTATCCCCCTTAGGACTTTGCAATTGTGGTCCTCGTTAAGTCTGTTATCATTCCCAGTTTGTCATATTCTTCAGCATTGGAGCGTTTAGAATATCCAATAGTACTACATGTACTTTAATTTTTATTAATTACTTGTAAAGGTTATTCTGTATTGTTTGGTTTATTGCTGTTAAGATTTTAGGCTAATTTGTACATTAGAGGAAGTGGTGACCCAATGAATTTTCAGGTAATTTTTGGTGAGACGTAGATATCAGAACCTGATTACCAACACTAAAATGAAAGAGAAATCATGAGTTCATTATAAGTATGAAAGTGCAATTTTGCATAGATACTAATGCTACAAGTACATGTATCTTCAAAGCCAATCGGGTTCCAGGTACCATGGTTCTAGATGTCAGAGATTACTATATAACTAACAACTTTTTTCAAAAGAAATATACGTACTGTGACAGAGGACCTCGATTTTACCGTCTCATCTTAAGGATAGAAAACCAGCCGAGTCCTTAACGCGAACTCGAACCGACGAGTTTAGCAAAAAAAAAACTTTTCCTGCAATTTTGCACTAGCATTTCATAAAGACATTTCTTATCAAAATAGACATAAGCAGTTTTCAAAGAGTGCTTGACACAAAAAAATAACGGAAACGGCCATGTACTATTAATACAGAGGACTAAAATGTGACGGAAGAAATCAAATAGTCTATTTAATTTTATCAAACTGAATGTCATTTTCATTATACAGCTATATATTCACTTCGATTAAAAACAATGTGTGGGAATGGGATAAAGAATAGTATCCCGATTCCAAAATGAAAATAAAAGTTCGGAAAAGATATACAAAAGCGTCGTTTGATTATTCGGGAGCAATTACCATTAGACAGGTAAGGTGTTGAATAAAGATCATTAAATGACTGAATGTGTTAAATTAAACATCCCCAGGGGAAACGTAATGGAAGGGTAATCGTCTAGGGGAGCTAGTATCTGTATTCCACCGGGACAAGGCCATTAGATAAAGCAGACTTCATCCCGGTGATAACAATTGAACAAAATCAACGAAGGATAATTGGTTAGTATATATACGTAAATGTCTACTATGATATTTATTGTAGATGAAATAATTTTACCACAATAAATAAACCATTTGTTTTGTTTTCTCAGGGGAACGTTTGGCCGGAGTTTAATTACGTACGAATGAACGTCATCAGTATGCTCTCACACGCAATATACGGAGTACCCTGCACTTCTGATGTCCAAAAACGTCTAAAGTACAGAAAATAAACTATAACGGCCATGTTTGGATCTAGTAGTTTTACCATAAATTCAGGTTTGCTGTTATATTTATATTCCATATATCAAGTATACCATTTTTTTCATTAAAAAAAATGTCTCTAAACAGTATGACGTAGTTCTCATTTTATATTGATTTTCAGTACAAGCATATCCGTTGGAACCTCGCCTCAAGAGCACCTCATTCAGGAGATCACCTCAAATCAAGGGCCACAACTTTTAGTTTGATTACCACTATTCTAGGCTATTTCAACCTTACCTAGGAGACTAAATCACAAATCAGACCAATGTCAAATAGATGCAGTGTATGTACTAAAAGGAGAGAATAAATCTCTTTCCAAATAACTGTAATTAATGCTAGCGCTCTCGAACATTTTGGCTCTCTTCGGGTTTATTATAAAATTTTAAGATTTTTTTTACATTTCTCCTTTTATTTCATCAGCAGTATGTAATCATTATTCAGTTTTGCATATACATGAATATATGATCAGTACTGAAATGACATTAAATCTCTTTATTTAAACTGTTATGATTTTAAACAAACTTATATACATGTATAATGTACAGTATTTTTGCTATGTTGGACATAACTTTCTCTGTATAGTCAACATTTATATAATGATCATTATATATGATTGATAATTTGCTCGTTATAACGAGTAATTTTTTCAGGTAATATGTACTTCTGCAGCCAAAAAATCACTGCTGGTGCCGGAACGCAAATATTCTACACCAAACAAATTAACAACGAAACCAATTATGCTGTTCTAACAAAACTTCATTGTACTACTAGATTGATTTACTGGAGAAAAGCATCCAGGCCCGAAATCACTAAAAAAAAGAAAAAAAACTCAAGCTCAAACTCAGCTCAACCTTTTTTTCCCTCAATTTTGAACAAAACACAAGTGAATTAAGAGTTAAATGCATTACAGTATGTGTTTTATATATTGCTAATCAAATATCAGTAACATCTTTGGTGTCTAATCAGGTCCAAAACTATTTGAGCATATACACTGTACTCAAATCTTGAGTATCATATTCAACTTTTTTCAATAACTTTGGCTGGCGGTGCTGATTGATACAAAGTATTATTGATATTTGAGTTAAATGATATTAATGCAAATGCTAAAAGGCATTTAACATTTATTGTACATGTACTTGTAATTTTTTCAAAATTGAGGAAAACAGTTGAGCTGAACACTGAGTTTGAGCTTGAGATTTTCTGATGATTTCGGGCCCCGATCCGTCCAATGATACGTGTATTTGATCTAGTATTCTTTTTGTACACTCGAAATAAAGGCCATACATGTATTCTATTTTGCCACCATAAAATTCAGATTTGCGAGTAAGGGAGAAGAACGTTTCGGAAAAGCAGCAGACCTTTTGCTTCAACATCTATGACTCTCTTTCATATGTAACTTGAAATAATTTTCCTTGAATTCTAAATCTTATGTTCATTATCTATTGTATGCAATTCCAATTTGCAGAGATTTGTTCTAAATGCGGATGGATCATATTATGGAGTTGTGATTTTATATACATGTACATGTACTAAATGACATTATTCGGGTTCTAAACGTTTTCATTATCTTATTTCATAATTTCTCTTTTATACTTTTGAATGTGAGAGAAAGACACTTGGACACCTCTTTGGAGGAAGGAGAACAAAATCTCAACCCTCATGCACACCATTTTGTAGGTCCATGCTGGGGCTTGCCGAGACAAAAATCTAAATGCACTCCATTGATATTTCGCAATCCCTCTCTAAAGGGGCGTTGGATTGTATTAATTTAAATACTTTTCCAACCTTCATAAGCCAGACGCCATAGACAAAGAGAGCAACGTGTTTGGTTGAGAAAACCGCGTGTCTATAATAAAGTTGAGTGCTATCAAATTGAAAAGCATGTATACGTACGTATGTACGCCGTTTTACTTGCTACACTGTATGGAACTTTCACAATGACGCATGCTAAGAAAGATAACTCTGACAGCTTCCTAGTTTATCACTTAATTTTGTTGTTGTTGTTGTTGTTGTTGTTGTTGTTGTTGTTGCGTTGTTGTTTAACGTCCCACTCAAGAATATTTCACTCATATGGAGACATCACCGATTGCAGGTGAAGGGCGACAAATTTTGCCTGTGTTCGGCACTACTGGCCGTGGAGCAGGGAGAGTTCTTTAACGTGCCAACACCTACTGTGACACGGGACCTCGGTTTTTACTGTCTCATCCGAAAGACAGGGACGGCAACCGCGGAGTGGCGACTGCGGGAATCGAACGCCGGGCCCCTCGGCTCGAAGTCGTACGCGCTAACTACTCGGCCACGGAGGCCCCTAATTTTTTTCTATTTAGACACTGAACATTACCAAATTGTGAGGTCTACTTTTGTGAAGCTACCAGATGTTGACATGGTAACCCCTGCTTAAATAAGTTCGTTTATTTTAATTTTTCAGTCTTTTAAAAATAATTATTCATTCAAAATTCGTGTTTTTGCACGATGCTGAAGATTTGCTTTACTCAATTTACACACTTCCTTTGCATCATTTACCTCAGACAGCATTCATTTAAGCATTCCAACCAGATCAGTATTTAACTAATTTTTATAACGTGTTCCAACATTTCTTTTTAAAAGGCACACCTTTTCCACTCGAAAATTCGCTGCAAAAACTTGTAAGAAGTGGTATGATGCACATCACGACTTCGATAGAAAAAGAAAGCAGCTTCAAGGGAAGCAACTGCGGAATTCTCAATACACGAAGCAAATATATACGATTTTTATTCAAATGAAAATCATGCTGTAGATTTATAGCCATTTTTTAAACATTTTGATCCATCCTTAAGTCACTTTTTTTTAAATGAGTTCGTTCTAATCTGAACGATTTTGATTAGTTGGTATCAATGTTCTGTACTAACATTCCATTTACAGTTTTCTTTTATTAAATGTTAAAAAAAATCCTTGATAAGGTTTCAGTAATAAAATTGTTATGCAATAAGATATCAGAAATAAACAAAGGACAGTATTTTATAAAAGGGCCAGACGTTCAAGCTCTGAATAGAATATGTACTGGATTTCATTCTCACACAAAGGATGAACCATCTTCAGACTGGTTTTATATTTTTATTATTTTTTATTTATTTATTTTTTATTTTTTGCTGGATATTAAGGAAGTCGTCCATCTAACGGTAAACCGATACCAGAATTAATTCCGTTGGTTATAATCGATCCAGTAAGAAGCCTTACAAATGTCTCAGAATGATTTCCCTACGATTACACCCATCATGACTGATTCAAAACAGTGCGACAAGAGATCATGTCATCGAAGCAAGCACTGCTTATTCTTACTAAATTTGAAAAAGGCAAAGGCACGTGCAAATACTGTCACATATGACAGGTAGTCTCTTAATTCAGGTGACTTTTATTGGAAAACCTCACGTTGGGAAGAAACATTAAGGTCACATTAGAGAGGTAGTTCTTTAATCTAGTAGGTCACGATGGCAGCTTAGACTGTTTTTGTATTTATCGCAAGGACAAAAAAATGGCAGGTAAATATATGTACTTGTTTGTCAACTACTTTATAATTACAGTCGAGCCTCATTCATCCGGACGCCAATAATCTGGATGCTTCACCTTACGGACGAAACTTCCAAGGTACAACATTTTCAAATTGCGTTGTTCATAATAATATGTACGTTTCAGTAATCCAGGCGCTTCATTTATACAGACAATTTTCCTGGGAATAAAGGTATCCGGATTATTGAGGCTCCCCTGTATTTCTGTCTTATTGTTTATATCCGTCTCCATAGATGCAGCTTTCGATTTGGTCCTTAAGATGACGTAGCAAAAACTAAAGGTTTTATGTCAACACGTGGAAGAAATTACCCAAAGTGCCGAGTATTGACCAAAAAATGTGTAGCCCTTCAGTTAAAGTTTCTTGAGTGCGACGATGAACAACAAAACGAGCAACAAACCAAGCCTTGGATTTGATTCAGTACATAAGTCCATTGATCATCATCTAAAGGTTTGAAAATGGACAAAACTAACCCTAATATTTCATATATCAAAGATCAAATGGTAGCTCATTAATTACTACATGTATCTAGTTTAATAAACGCCATCTATAGTTTTCCCGATCATTTGACACCAAGGCTTACAAAATCCACACCTCATTATACGTGTATTTGATCTTGTGTTATGTGTTATAATAAGATATCAAATTCCGGGTAAAATATACTTAATTTCCTGTCTTCAGTCATCAGGTGTGTCCGACTGCTTGATACCTTGGTTCAACGCCTACTTACAATTTACTGGATCTTAACATGGCTGCTATAACAAGACCAGACTATGCTGTGTAATGAAAGCTATAGAAATCCGATGAAATCTGAAAATCTTCAGGCAGGATCAGGTGACTTGATGTAATCAAAATAACCTGTTGACCAGTTTCACCTGCTGAGAGTCTAACCAAAAGCATTAAAAAACCTAAAGCATCAATCAGTGCAGACGAATCGATAATCTGTACTCTCGACAAATTGGTTGGTTGTATTGTGGTTTAGCAGAATTGCATTCCTTCTGATGAAATGAGTTTTGTGTCAAAAATCAAGAATTGATTGACATCCCTTGCAATTTTAAATCCCGAACAGCGGATTAGAAAATGTTAAGATTTGTAAAAAAAAAATAAATAAATGAATAAATAAATGAATAGAGCAGCTCCATCCCTAATCAATGGTGTGTCGCATTAATGGAGTTCTGTAAAGGAAAAGCATTTGTCATTCAATTGAAAAGTATTAAGTTTTATCAAAGACTACCTTTGATACGTCACTCAGTGAAAAGAAAACACATTGGCTCGTTATCATTTTGCGAGAAACAAAATAATAGCCAGGTTTACTTCTTTTTACAATATATGTATTTTTTTAGCTTATATATTTCGTCTTAATTTCAATTTAATCTGTAAAATTTAACATCGTCAATGTCTGAAATGATTTATTTCAAATAAGTTATGTATTTCTATTGTACTGTTTCAATGAACTGTGAATATTTATTGAACAGATTTTGAACGGTACTATTGTGTGATAGATAGTTTACATTTAAAGTAATTGATACTATTTTGTAGTATAACTGAGAAACACTTTACCCCTTAAGCGTCGTAAATTGTAGGGAGAAGGCACCAACAATATCGTCGATACTTATGCCCAAATTTACTTAACCTATATTATTTCGAAATGTTTAATTCATTCAATATAGAAAATAAATTACAATTTCAATACATAAGTAAAACAAGTCCATGTAAAAATGCTTTAATGTCTTATTAGTCCGCTATAATTTTTTATTTATTGAAAAAACCCACAGATACCAAGTATCAATCGTCAAAATAATCAGTGGACATTATACAAAAGTGAGTATTGAACAAACACGGACCTCTGACAGCCCAGAGGTGGGATCAGGTGTAATGGAGGAGTAAGCTTCCCCTGCTTACCGGTCACACCCGCCTCTAACCCAATACATGTATCTAAATTTAAGTGGATCATCCGAAGGACGATAATGAAACAACAAAGAGGAAAGGACAAATACACCAAGTGGGACAACTTGTGCCCAATTCATTTTTATTGCATATGACCATGCTATAAAATGCGTTTGATATATGAAACTGCAGGATATACCACAGCTTGGGTTCCAACCATCCACGATGTGGCCCTCCATCTGTTGCTGAGAAGACTGCGTGAAAAAAAAACCCCAAAATGCTCGAAATTTGAGCGGAATGAAAGTGATGTATGTCGGCATTGTGAAAGGTAAAATTTGTTTTAGAATGTTTGACTTGGGAGAACATATATATTGTATTTGTAAAATTGTGAAAATGAACGTTTTGGAGAAGTACTATGGTTTTGCCCTGTTTAATACAGGAGGAGTTAACAGATTTAACGATGAACATTACGGTTATATAACATTTTCTTAATACTTATTGTCATTCAGTAAGATAGACAGGGGAAACAATCCTTGTTTTGAAAAGAAAAAAAACAGCTTTTGGTATCTGTTATCGCGAATAAATGAATAGCTACCGATTCGCCAAAATAAAGTTCCACGAAATTTTCTGAATCTACGGTATATGTTGAGTATATATCTTTTCCGAGGAAAATTTACAAAAAAAACAAACAAACAAAAAACGGGAGATTGACATAGTATTGTGATACCTAAGGCATGTACAATATCGATCGACTCTCCTTTGTAGCCAATTCCCTTCTTCAGACCCGTTATGTAATTTTAGAGGAGTTCACAGCCATCCGAGCTTTATTGTCTTTTACGTGAAATGGATACGGAAATTTACAATCGATAGTGCGAGATAATTTCATTTACACATGAAGCCAAATAATTTCTTCTATTTGCACAGCTTTGAGAATGCCTTTCGATTTCCCCGAATAGCTCGAATTCATATTTCCTGAAACGAATAGGAATTTACTCTGAGAAGTTAAAAAATGGCCGCTAAGTGTTGTGGTACTTTTGGCCATCAGATGATTTTGCCGCTTGTTTAATTCTAGGATTAACTCGAATCGCGAAGTTGTTGAAAATGTCGACGGTTCATTGGAACAGCTTTCATATGTGACATAAAAAAGCTATGTGGGGAAACAGCGCAAGGCAAGTTGTGACGTCAGCAGGATTACAGATATCACTTGGACCGTCTCGTGGGGTTTTGTTTATTTATTTATTTATTTATTTATCTATTTATTTGTTTGTTTGTTT
>JACSZP010051650.1:0-12033 GCA_016161895.1 Pinna nobilis | reverse complement strand
AGTCTTTGTAAGGGATACTTTAATTTTAAATGAGAAGCCATAGTTTTTTTAAATTATGATCCCATTAGTAAGTTTTTTCTTTTTGTTTAGAGGCCTTATCCATTGATGTAAATTATTAATCAGTTTAACTACTCCTTCTGATGGATGTAAGGCATTAATGTGAAATAGTGTTTATCAGATAGAACGCATCGTGCAATAACAAAAATAAAAAGCATGCGTCGGCCGGGAGTCGAACCCGGATCGGCTGCTTGGAAGGCAACCATGCTGACCGTTACACCACCGACGCCTATGCCTTCAGGGTTTCATTTAGAAAATTTAATGTTAGGTAATCACGTGTCACGACGGCTTTACAGAAAGAAATGCGCGTTCTGTTTTGCACACGTCACTAAATAAAACCTTATCTGAGTTACGCTACATACATGCGTTCTTCCATGAACAGTACAAGGGTGATTATATATTTTCTTCCTTTTTTCTTAGATTACCTAAATGTTTTCCTAAATGTTCAAGAAATTAGATAAGTAATTCGTGATGTTTACCTTGTAGTAGTTTAACGCTTTATAAGTGATCGTCAAGTAAACAACACCTTGTTTTAGAAACATATATAATTGGCACTATGAATGTCAAAATTGTTTAGAATTTTAAAGAGACAAGTAAATGCTTTTAAACTTATGCGCAATATTTAAAATAAGACTACTGTGCACATGTTCCTAATTTTGCATTGTTTGTAGTTTTTCATTAGATACTTCAAAAAACCATTTTTCATAATTATCTTCACATCTTCAATACAGAATTTACGCGTAAAGTACACAAAAATACTTCCAGTAAACTTCGTCAAATTATCACATATTTGTAAAATATGTGTTTCTGTTCTAGAATGGACAGAACTTGACAAATTACTCATTAATTATGTATGGCTATCTTTATGGTGTTTTTGACAACATTAACATAACTAAAACAGGACAAGTGCCTTACATGAAGTAGATACTTATCAAGGTATCAAGACTGTGGATTTTGATAGCTGACAAACTCTCCATTCAAATTTACGATGTACATAGTGTCAACTAAGTAAGTATGATACATGTATTTATATAGAGTTATGATAGAATGAAACAAAGGGATGTAGAATCCTCAAAGTCCTGTAGAATTACGAATTCCAAATCGGGAGGAAACTGGTGTCCAGAAGGAGTCAGTTCCAAATACTAGCATGTGACTCCCGCAGAAAATATTTCAAGAACATTTCTAGAGCCTAAAAACGGGTTAATTAGGACAATTAAAGCTGAGCTCGGATAAAAAAGTGCATGAATTTGTTTATAATCGGATCGCGTTAGGTTTAACCATCTCTGTGGAATTGGCTGTTTTTTGCGTTCTGTCGGATGATATAGTAAAACCCGAAGTTCTGTTTCACAGTAAGATTCGACACATTAAAGAACATTCTTTGCTCAGTGACACCCAAACGACAGACCATACACCAAAACTGTAGCCCCTCACAGGCATTCGGTGAAGTCTTCGTAGTGAAAGAAAGATTTTAAATGAGGCGAGACATTTAACCAAGAAAAACCAATAACAACAGAAATAATATTGACGAAAAAAGAAAGAATATGCCCCACCGCTATAAAGAAACCAAACAAGGAATGGACAACTTAATCAATTATGGATATATGCATTTAATTCATATTCTATTTACATGCCTCCAACATAGGTAGAAAACAAAGGTTAGTTTAGCACACACAAATAATCACAAATGGCTCTGGCATATGCTTAGAATTCACAGCTAGTGGCAACTGATTAATTCTTATGTAGACTAAGTAAATATAGATATGCCTAATCAGTTCCATCCAACACAATCAGTTTGTTAACAATATGGTTAGGAAGGGGGAGTAAATCTGTGAAAAAGTACTAAGTATTGCGAATGAGGAAAAAGATAGATTGCATAATACACATTAGCATTGAATTATTGATTATCATATTGATCTACCTTTATAGTACATATAAAGTTAACATTTCACAGACTACTCCAATAGCATGATCTATATCATCTAGGTCATTCCATAAATTTGGATTATATTTCTATTGTTTTTGCAGTAATTCATCGCCAAGGAATTGATAGACAATTATTGACACATGTTACGAACGTTATTAAATACAAAACAGTAGCCGCTAGTTCTAAGTCTCAATATGAAATAATAACACTGACTTTTAATGCTAATATGTCATGATTTGCAAGAGTGCGTCCTCTTTTCAAAATGAGCTATGCATCCAATTACGCCATATCTTTTTTTCCTTTGTGTGACAAAACTGATCTTCTTACCACGTGCCAACAAGTTAACATCTTCTGTTTTGACATTTATAGGACGGAATTTGACTTTTATGTATATATTCCAGACGGACCGGGGGCGTCAACACCAAACTGATTGTTTGAAATAATGCTGCTTATATTTTTTCCGATAAAGAAAGCAACTAAATGTTTAAAGTAATGTTCCTTTTTTTGTCGCGGTAGAATTTGACAACGGCTCAAAATTTTACAATTGAAATGAGCGAACATCGAAAATAAAAGGCGAGTTGTCAGGACGATGATGATGACAATGATGATGATGTCAGGGATGATGATGATGATGACAATGATGATGATGATGATGATGATGAGAAGAGGAGGAGAGGAAATGTAAGAACTGAGAATTTTCGGAACGCAATTTGAAGGATGACGAAATACTATCATAGTAATAACGATCAGTGAAATACAAATACAACTTTGAGAACATAATGTTAATATCCATCCTTACATCATTTTTGTAAAACACTTAATGTAAAGTAGCTCATAAAATAATGTCCATGAATACATGGCTTAAAATGTTGCTACCTTTCTTTGCTAACTTATTCGCAGTTACGAACAATTTTCCCGAAATTTTCGTCTTGGAAATAAGCTTTATGTAGTTTCATTGTTAACTTTGTTTATATGATGGAACAAAATAAACAATGCTTGGCCTATCTTAGTACAGATTTTCATCCAGTTTCACGGAGTGCCACATTAAAACGGATTTGAATCCACACCTATTACGCATTTGAAATTTATTTGTAATTTGAGAAGAGCTCAAATTCACCATTAGATTGCAAAACATTGGATTTCGATTTTCAGCCTTGAAATCTCCAATTTGTCTGTTTAATTACCTCAACTGGAGTATTTATTCAAGATAGCAATTTAGAATCTGATATGTACCCATTACGCCGGTATTTCAAAGAGCTAGATTATCGCCTTGAATCCACACAGTCAGAAAGGCATTCCATGTTTATTGGAAATTTCTGATACCGACTGTATTTATAGAAACCTATATCTGTTGAATCTTGCTACATTTTTCATAAGCGTCAATTTCGAAGGAAATTAATTAAAAATGAATTTGACATTTAAATCAATATAATGAAACAAAAATTCCAAACCATACCAGATATAATTATAATTTGTTCATTGATTTCAAACATCGAGTAATATATTTAGTTGCCTTTTGAATATGACAGACAATGATGATGGTGTAAAATACTGAAAATATTTGCAATGCTACAATGAAAAAGATACTTTCAATTTCCAACAATGTGTTTTGTTTTGTAAATTGAAGGTTATATTAATTTCATTTCGTCTTTTTCTATATGCGCTATTATAGAAACGTTAATTTTTTCAATCATCTATTTGATTAAAGAAAAAACGATTCAGTTAGGTCGCACTAAGGTATGAGATTTTGAATACAATACCGACATGGGTGTATCTACATGAAGTTCTGCACAAAGCCAATCTACGTTTACAAAGAATATACCAAATATCATACAAAGGAAGCTGTCAATGGGGTTGTAAAAGGAAGTCTACTTTCAAAGAAGGTGTCATACAATGTTGTTCTCTTGCAAAGTTTTCAAATAAATTCATAATAAAGAATTTCCCCTGTCCGTATTGTTAAATGTGGTGGGGAAAACCTAACTTTTGTAAAAGATCCAATAGAGTCAAAAACATGCTAATTGTATCCCATTATCGAGTTAGCGCATTGTCTAATTAAAAAGGATGAGTCGAAGCAAATATTTTTGGTTTGTTATTGTTTGAAATCATCAAGTAAGAAACCGGTAGTACTAACCCGATAAAACAAACTGATCAAATTTTCAACTCTTTATCAAGAAAATGTAAGAATGATTTCTGTAGGATCATATAAGGTCGAAATAATAAGAGAAAATTATAACTTATTTCCAGGTTGTATGTTATTATTACGTAGACTCTTAGTGTTAAACTATTTTACCCTTGTGTAACAGAGTGTTGATGGTGAGATAGTACAACTAGTTTCAGAAAAAGCACCCTAATTGCGAGTAAGAATGGCTATTAACGTCACGTGATGATCTATAAATATACACTATATACATATGTCTTTCTATATAGCTGGTAATTTGATCGACTATGCAAATATATTGGAATTGCTATCGACAGAAGAATTATTCAGAACTATAGTTTGATGTATTCATTTTTCCAAATGAAATCACTGTACTCTCGTATGACGACTTAATAGTTCTATCCATCTAGCTTGGATGAAATATTTCTTTTTTCCATTTAGCCATAAACAAAACTTAAGAATGTGAAGAAATGAACCGAACCAAATATTTTGTTTCTGTTGTTGGAGGCATCACCTTAAAAGATAGGACGTAAACGATTTATCCATATCATGACAAATGTTACCATCCTCTCTCTTATGATACCTCTATCAAAAGTTAGATTTATAATCTCGGTCATGCAAGTCTCTTCAAAGAGACAGAAAAGTGACGTTTCTTATCTGAGTGAGGGGTATAGCGACATTCATATCTAGATAAATATCCAAGTTAGAATGACATTATCTACTTATTTTTCTGTATATCTCAAGTATGCGTCTTTTGATATGGCTAAATAGTATGTCTTATGAAATTACGATGCACAATGTAACATTTTGTCTACATTGGAATATACATTACTGCCGATAAATTAGCCTACAAATGGCCTACATTAGGATAAAATGGTTTACAGAATATCTTGCAAAAGCTTTGCAGAGTTGTTTTACTAAATACTAAAATTATCAAAGACTGCGATGTTCCCCTCACAGAGATCCACTGAAAAAACGACATGAGTTATTTTGGATCAAAACCTTTCAAAAAGTTGAAATTATTCAAACAGTAACATTCTCTTTTTTTTCTTCTTCATGTTATCATCAGCATCCTCGTCGTCATTACCCCCACTACCATCATGACCATGGTCATCATCATGATCATCATCGTCGTCGTCGTCATCGTAATTATTTTTACCATAAGTCTTGGTGTTTTTACATTTTATTCACAAATTATAGCGAATTTAGCTCTTTCATACACTCGTTACATGGATAGATAAGGAACTGGAACGAAGCGATTCATATAACAGATGTTTTATAAAATAGAGGATTACAAAGGATTCTTATCCAAAGAATTTCGTGTGTCCGTAGAGCTTGATCTCAAAACTTAATGAGCCGTCCTTAAAACTGATATAATACATAAGTGTTGTTATCAACAGGGCACGTGGGGTTCTGCTTCCGGTGATAAATGTCAAACTATCTTCTTTTATATATCGGTGTTCTAAATGAATGCAGCATCAGACAAACAATCCATCACGTGACTTAGGATATGAACGACATATAAATGTGATTTGTACTCTAAAGCCCTATTTATTCAAGTAAGGGTATATGACACAATAGTAATATTAGTAGTATAGTCAATAAAAAAGTCCGAATCCTTGATAGATACCATTGATTACTACTCAAGCTGATTGGGTCTTCCCCAGGTAGAAGACGACAAATTGCGATTAGTCCTCGAGCCCTTTCCACAAAAAATCTTACGATCAAAATCACTCGTAATCGTAAGTTAGCCATTTTTAATTTGATCATATTTTGTACATTTATAATAAAATCAACCAATTATAATTAAATTTAGTTACGTCAATGAAATACATGTAAATTACATGGTGACTATATTTATTTAATTAGATTTCTAAATTTGTCAAATAAACAATATTAAAATTTCATACACTTACGACTACGAGTGATTTATTCGTAAGATGCTTTGTGACAAGAGCCGCAGGTCTCCAAATTGTAAATCTAGAGTTGGATGATATCAGGTGCCAAGACTTTGTTCGTAAAGAGATGCGATGTTAAACAATATGACATTTGTTCTCACATAGTCTGCTCATCCTATCAAAAAGAGCAGTACAGTTTTACACAGGAAAACATATAGTGAAATGGTGCTAATCAGAATAGCTAAGTGAAGGTATTGGTCTGTTTAGTAATGTACTCCATCATGCGAGATCAAAACAGCCGTAATGATTATAAAAAGACTATATTCAGATTGCTTTTACTTCGGGGTGGCCACTAAAGTGTGGTTGTCTTTAAACCATATCCCACTTTAATTCTTTCTATCCTCCTGTCGTTGAGTTAGCAGTGCAGCATTGCCATTGATTAGCTACGCCGATTTTTTTACATCATATCGCTGGATAACAGATGACTTAAATTAAATGCATAATATCTTCAATAAAATCTAAATATTGAAACTGATATGTCACGCTTGAATGAGAAAATCAATCTGCGACGTCTACTTAAAAACCCGCAAAATCTAGTTAGGCCATTAGAAACCAGTTTTCTTTCTCGTCAATTCGTTTGCACTGATATTCGATGTCAAGCCTCCATTTGTATATCTCAAGAAAAATCAGGTTTACTGAGCAAAGTTAGGGACTAATTACATTCTAACTTATAACATGAATTCATATTTTCATTAGCTTTCTCCAGAGACTTCTATCTAAAGATTTATAGAAGCGGTTTTTGATGAATCGTGCAGACGACACGAAGAGTCAATTTTTCAATTTATCTCCTCTCCTATGCTCAACAATCAATATTGTTTTGTCCATTGAAAACATAATCTCTGAAGAACAGGCATTAACTCTTGGGTTTCAGAGTGCTAATCAAAATTATATGATCAAATAGTAAACCTTGCATATCTGTCGAACCTAAAGCGAATTCCGATAAGTATAGAATTTCAAAAATGGTGTAAAAAATCGAATTAGTAAATGATTGAATTTCTGGAATATAATTGCTGTGATTATATGATAACAAAGGTTCCATTACTAATTCAGTATTTCAATTTATCTTTTAAAATGTCAAAAAAAAACTTATGCACTTTTTGATCACTGAATTCGGCTTTATGGGATCATTTTGAATACTCGTTGTTATTACTTTACATGAGCAGCAGCTAAAGAGGCTACGACAATATTTGCGAACAGAAAAGGGAAACCACTATCAACAACAATACGACAGCAACAACTTTATTAAATTGTTTCATCTAATGGTCGAGTATATCAGTTGTTACAAAACGATCGTAAGTTATTGATGTTAAATTTCAACTACGAAATAAGAATCACAACTTTATATCGACCCGATGTATCTTTTTCTCTTTATCTTCTGATAAACAAACGATGCCAGCTTCCCTTTTATATAGTTTACACCCTCCAGTACTTAACTATCAACCAAACTTTCTTTTGTTGCTTCAAAATGATAAAAGAAGAATTACAGTAATGATATCGTTGAATAACAAAAATGAATGATACATCTTAAAACAAGTATCTCTGTAGGAAAGAAGACCGATGGAAATTGAAATCATTTGAATAGAATTGTTTTCTGTTTCCTCATTGTTCATCTGGCCATTCTTGATTGTGGATCAAACTGTGTGGAGAGCTGAATGAATGTTTCTCCTCTGTAAATAATCTAACAAACTTTCCCGGGTTGCTAGGAGTGATAAAAGCAGGTTTGTATCTTTTGGATTTGGAGAGTAATTGTGTAAGCATCCAGATACAGAATCCTTATATATACTTTGACCTTAAGTAGGCTTGTTGTCACTGAAGCATACTGAGCTGGTCTATTTCTTCTCTCTCGTTATGATAATTATATACCAACGTGGCTCAGTATACCTTCTTTCCAGATTCCCATTATAGTAAGCATCCGGTCACAGAATCCTTATACTTTGACCTGATGTTGGCTCGTTGTTACTGAAGTATACTAAACCGGTCTATTTCTTTTCTCTCGTTGTGATAAATATATACTAATATGGCTCAGTATACATTATTTCCAGAGTCCCATTATAGTACCTTTTCTATGTATAGACATTTGACTAAACTTCTATTTCATATTTTCATTCATTTGAAAATATAAAATAAAAGCATTTAAGCCCTCCAGTTTCAAGAGTGCAATACCTTTATCTTTAAGACACCTACTGGGCACCCCATCCCTTTTGAGACTAGTTTTTTCATTCATTGACAATAGAATAAGCAAACCATTCTAAAAGTATTGATACTTGCACTTTAACAAAGCGTCCCATTTTTGGTCAGCTCTCTGGAAAAGGAGGACTTATCATTTAATGGTAAGTAATAAATCAAAAGTTCCTAATATCATTGGCTTTCTTGATATGAAGATTTCATATTTGGTATAGAAATGGAACGCATCGGAGAGATATGATGAAGCGATTACCAAGAGGAAGGTTGCCATTACATGACAGATAGCCAACGTCTTGTCGCTAAATACAGAGCTTTCAAGCAATTTTGGTCGAGCGTGATTTCTAATAACCAACAGGTTTTAATGTTCTATATCTGCCATTAATTATTTAAAGGAAAAACATTAGTTCTGTGACTAAGCATGTATGTGATCGTACCTTGTGGTTAAAATTAATTTGTGAGTCTGAACTAGAGACAAATGATTTGGCATGTTCGCTAATGATTTGTTAGAAAGCCAATTTCATTCTCTCGTGGTGTCTTTAATGACCATACCGAACCTAATGGATACATCTGATTAGATCAGATAATCAATATTACTCATCGATTTCAAGTCAGCGCATTATCTCCCGCCATCTTCAAACATTTTGCAACACAATTTTCTTCTGTGATTTGTGTTCCTCGACATTTAGCCAGGAACCACCTGCACTTGATGAGAAAGAAGGCATTTGTCACTCTCTCTTCATCTGCTCTTAATGTGACCTTTTCACCCAACTCGACAGGTTTCTATGACACGTCTAAGACGGATGTGCCACGCTAACAAGACAGGAGACACTAACCCCTGCTATACACCTTGTCCCATTCCAATGAGAATTTGCAATCATTCTTGGAGTTAAGTCCGTGATTATTTCCTATTTTTAATTTTCTAACTAACTTGGTTTTCCCTGAATACTTCTTCGGTTTAACTTAAAACAGATCGTACAGGTTCAACGTAGGATTCAACGTAGGATTAGAAATACACTATTACAGACAGGTTTCGGCACTTTGAAGAACCCATGCTACAAATTAGCCCAAATTTCCGGAGTTTGTAGCACTTCCTTAGCATTCGATGACGCCTCTTTGAAAGTAAGGAAGTTTTCAGTGAAGCGTTAAGCAACAACGCATCATATTCGTCAAAGATTGCATACTGCTTAATTGATAAATAAAATTGAAAAAAAAGAAATTCAAAAATCCAAGTCCAAGATATATGACAAGGCCAGAATAATGAGATAACACAATTTTGTAGAGACGTTTCTTCATAAATATTTACAAGAAAACAAGATAATAAAACAAAGTGTGGAAATTTTACTAGCATGTTTGCTAAAAGTGTTTTTGCACACCATACTGGAATCATACCGCTTCTATTTAGAAGTTTCTTGTTACTTTTTGATGATGTAATCAAGATATTCTTCAAGAAATTTATGTTTTTGTCAATTAATTTAAGGTCAAGAGGGAACAGTATGTAATATTAATGTCAATGGGCTGTCAAATCAAAATATCATTCTCTATATATAGAGAAATTTAGGAGATTATATATTCAAAGACGGTAATTATTGGACAAACACCTTTCTCTGAAAACCTTAAGTTGTAATCGGGTACCATGGGGAATCTCAATTTGATTGGTCACATCCGCCATGAGTCTGCAGCCAAAATCAAAAGAAATGGGTGAAAAATTAGATTTATGCCAAATTTACATATTATATGTATGTTATTCTTGCAGAGCGCCTAATCCGACATACACGAATTTCTGAGTACAAGTTTTTTCCAAAAAAAAATCTTAAATCGAAGAGTTCTTCCATCGATAGATTTTGAGAAATATTGCACTAATTCTGCCCAAGTCTTCAAAAGCAATTTGTCGGAAAAGAAGTTAATTTGTGGTATGCAAAAGGCCTAATCTATAATCGTGATTGACGGAGCTAGAGTAACTTATGATTGTCCGTGGGGAATTTGTGGGTGCTCTGTCTTTGGAAATCGTGTTTTATCTTCAGAATGGATTTTGTAAGAGTGATCGGATCTGTCGGGCGATCATTTATCATTATGGACTGGGTTATTGATACGTTTTTTATTGTTGTGATAATAATCAGTGCTCATTTCAGATTACAGTGGAGATTTACGTCAACATTTTAGCTATCGTATAATCCGATAGGAATCACTTACAATGTAAGAAACTGATTCCTGGAAATGTTTTTAAGGACGGTTTAAAGACGCATATCCTAAAGTATGTTCTTTAAGCTGAATTTATGTTTAAAATGTCAAGGATCACCTCGTTTATTTTACATCTTATAGATACATAATGTCAATTCATTCCAGGCTTCCAGAAAACGAAAACAATGGCAATCATTTAATGAAGCATGGTGTTCTTGCGGAGGCACCAATTCTGTTTTAATATTAATGATTAATGAATTTCAAATATATATATATTATCTGAAACATTTTCTTTAATCTATGGCTATATTCGCAGAGTTCTGATTCATCAATAGCACAAAATGTCATTAGTGAACATGTGAAATATCACCTTGCTTTCTATTAAGCTTTTTTCTGAGAACTAACCTGTACATTAAGTTTTTAGACCTTTGGCTTTTTCGTCCTTCTTGCAAAAGATCAAAAATAGTTATAAAGCAAGTACGCAGATAGACAAAGAAATATGTCTGTCCAGATTCGTTCTCTTTTTTTCATATTATTAAACGCCATGCCACACGACCCGTAAGTCATATGATGACACAACTGGTCTAATACCATGAAACATATCCCTGTCTTTGTTGATTGTCAGGTGGTCGTCCTGCTCTCAAAATTGAATGTTCGTATGAGAAGTAGCTTATCAGTTGAAAGAGTTAAAAACAACTGAGATAAGGAAAGGACGTTGTTCCCATACCATAATTAGTGAGATTAAAGTCGAGTACTAGTCATTCTCGGTATAGAAACAATGAAGAATATTTTGGAATGATTATTTCATATTACTGCAGAAAATTTGAACGAGCGTCGCCAACGCAGGCAATGAAGCCGACGACCGGAATGAGTGAAGATCACGTGCCAATGGTTCCGTTGTTCGCCTTGGCAGATAATTGGTCAAATGATTTTGAAATGCCTTAATTTCCGGTCAAATAAATGTAATATAAAGATTTGAGGAATCAGTATAATACCTAGATAATAAAGGTATTGAACGTGTGCAGTGTTTTAGTCAAATATTAGCTTAACATTACTTATGTATATCCGGTAGATGTCCACGCGTTTGAGATATCCAACTGATCAGTGATCAAAAGTGCCGAGGACAGACCGGCACTTCGCCAGCTTTGTCGACGTCTCCATATAAGTGAAAGATTCTTGAGTCGGACGTTAAACAACAAACAACCAAACCATATATTTATATATAGGAACATATTCCCCCGGTAGAGTAAAGTACATGTAGTGTAAAAAGATTCCCCCATTGCCCAACGGCCCTTAGTACCAATCATACGATGAAAGTCAATATCAGAACCCCTTCAATAGCATAGAGTGGTGCGATTTTTAAGGGGGAGTTTAAACAACAACAACAACTAATTCAAATGAAAAGGGAGCAAAGTCCATTATGGTATTGGTATCAAAAACTCATCTAACTATTGGATAGGGGATACCGAAATTGATAAACTAACAATAGGGTTGCCAAAGTACCAAAAAATTGAAACTTGTTAAGATAAATAAATAAATAATTAAATAAATAAATAAATAAATAAATAAATAAA